>CM051001.1:33785683-33800683 GCA_027704905.1 Muraenolepis orangiensis
CTCTCTCTCTCTCCATCTCTCTCTCCTGCCCACCCTCCCTCTCTCTCTCTCTCCCTCCCCTCATGTTGTCCCCCTATGTCTCTCCCACCTCTCTTTATCTCTCTCTCTCTCTCTCTCTCTCTCTCTCTCTCTCTCTCTCTCTCTCTCTCTCTCTCTCTCTCTCTCTCTCTCTCTCTCTCTCTCTCTCTCTCTCTCTCTCTCTCTTTATCTATCTCCCACCTCTCTCTCTCTCTCTCTCTCTCTCTCTCTCTCTCTCTCTCTCTCTCTCTCTCTCTCTCTCTCTCTCTCTCTCTCTCTGTCTCTCTAAATCCCTGCTGTTTGAATCCCACTCAGTGCTGCTTAGCAACCCCTCTCCAGCTCTCCTCTGAATGAACAGTGTGAAGTGTGACCACTGCCTCTGTAAAACAATAATAAGTCAAGGGTCCTCTAATAAGAGCAACAGAATAAAACAAACAGACACTTTGAATGAACCAATGAACCACCACCGTTTTCCCTATAAAACAACAATTAGAGAGAACAGAAAAGGCACTAGAACAGATGGTTCTATGCTAAAATGTGACATTTGTTTTCAAATAAAATTGTGTTCATATACAATTCCCAAGGGTCGACGTTACATATGGTGCACACTGTAATAAAATAGTTGGGGGGAAAATGCATGGTCCTATATATGCATTTCAGATCATAACGTCAGATGGGACTGAAGACAGAACATTGTGTAATTAAATGAATCCCAACTGTGTCGGATGTGGGTATGTAGAGCCTACCATAGGATTGTTTTGCTTTTCCTTTGCTTCAGCATGAATATATACAGTAGTATATAGCCCATAACATACAGGCCTAATTGTCCACACTGATGATGGTCTTATGAAGTGTTCTGCATGTCGAGTTTCACCACATCCACACATCCTCATCAGCTTTACAAATGTTATTTTCCTTTAAGAAGATGATGTAAGGCATTACTTCATGGGACGATTACCCCCCCCCCCCACACACACACACACACACCCACACCCCCCTTTCCTCCACACACGCACACACGCTCGCACACGCACACACGCACACACGCACACACACGCACACACACACACACACACACACACACACACACACACACACACACACACACACACACACACACACCAACATCCCTCGCTCATAGTAACACAGCCACATCTCCTCTACAGCGCACGGTGGGCAAGCGCGCACCAGGATCCAGGATTCGCGCTTTCCAACCATCGTCACGGGGGGACGACAGAAGGGGGGGGGGGGGAGAAGCACACTGGCTCTCATCCCGTTCCTCAGCAGCGGTGCTTGTGGTGTGGTGAAGGGAGTCCAACCATATCGGACTGAGATAGTGGCGAGAAGATCCGAAGAAGAAGGGAAAACTATTTCGCAAAAAAAAGAAAAAAAAAAGAAAAGACAGAAGAACAAACACTAACAACAACAACAACAATAACGTAATTATATTGTCTTTTTTGCCTTCGGAATTTTTATTATTTTTGTATATTATGTTTTATAAAGTCCGAGTCATCCCACAGTGCGGCGTGGAGTCTGTAACATGATGCGTTCACATGTGATCGATGGGAGTCTGGTAGGACGCACTCTTGGCGAGCCCATTTACGCGTGGAGTTAGTGGAGGGTATGGACACACCTTGGGATGTTCTATGAGAAGAGGCTGGAGAGGTGAGGGGAGTAGAGCTGTGAGTTAGTGGAGGATATGGACACACCTTGGGATGTTCTATGAGAGGAGACTGTGGAGGTGAGAGGAGGAGAAGATAGCTGTGAACTGGACGACTCTCGGATGTGAGGGCGCCTGCATCATGCCCGTATGCCCCGACCTTCTGGATGATCCATAACCAAGCGTCCTTTCTTTCTCCCAACACAATTGAACAATATGGCATTAAGTGAAACGAAGACTCAGCCCGCGAAGGAGCAAGGGTCAGTGCAGAACCCCCCGTCGGACGTCATTGAACTCAACGTGGGGGGGCAGGTGTACTACACCCGCCACGCTACCCTGACCGGCACTCCGAATTCTCTATTTGGCAAACTGTTCTCGAACAAGAAAGGCTCCTCCAACGACCTGGCCCGGGACCTCAGAGGACGCTGCTTCATCGACCGGGACGGCTTTCTGTTCCGCTATGTGCTGGATTACCTCAGAGACCAGCAGGTGGTCCTCCCCGACCACTTCCCCGAGAGAGGGAGGCTCAAGCGGGAGGCGGAGTACTTCCAGCTGCCCGAATTGGTGAAACTTTTGTCCTCGGACGACTCCAAGATAGTTTCCGACGACTGCAGTGATTTGGAAGACGCGTCGCAGGGCAGCGGTCACAGGTTCTACTCCTCGTACTCCCTGGACCGCAGGTACGGCTACCTCACGGTGGGCTTCAGGGGGACGTGCGCCACGGGGGGGGGCACGGACAGCCAGCTGGACGCCAAAGCCAAAAAGGTGCCCCGGATCTTTATCAGCGGGAGGATTGGCTTGGCCAAAGAAGTGTTCGGCGACGCCCTGAACGAGAACCGGGACGCCGACCGGCCGCCGGACCGCTACACCTGCCGGTTCTACCTGAGGTTCAAGCACCTGGAGCGCTCCTTCGACATGCTGTCGGAGAGCGGCTTCCACGTCGTGGCCTGCAACTCGTCGCTCACCTCGTCCGCGGTCGGTCAGTACGCGGGCGACAGGCTCTGGTCCAATTACACACAGTACGTCTTCTACCGTAAGTCAATATTCATTCCTACACACACACACACACACACACACACACACACACACACACACACACACACACACACACACACACACACACACACACACACACACACACACACACACACACACACACACACACCCCAACATTGGGGGCAAACCGCACGCCACACATGCTCCGTGCCACACCCCCCCCCTAGCATCCCATCAGTGACTTGAGAACTTCCTAACTGTATCTGATGTCAGAGGAAGATTCGCCCTCTGACCCTGTGGGAAGATGGGTCAAGGAGCCGGCTCCTTGCGCACGTGCAACATCAATTCTGCTGCCATGTGCAGGGTGGGGCCGAGCCATCAATAAATCATATGGTTACTAAGATGTTACAGTCGGCCTGGTTCAGTCACTTACATGAGGGCAATGTCAAGAACTGAAAAGTCGATGCATCTGTGAAGGCCTTCACTGGCTGTCATTCCTTTTCACTTCTTTCTTCAAAGGGGGAGGAGATGGACCATATGGCCAATTAAAAAACACTTTGTCCATTATTCTAAATGGCTCCCTTTGGAAAACTGCAAAGAAAATTCAGTTGATGGGGTGTGTGTGTGTGTGTGTGTGCATGTGTGCGCATGTGTGTGTGTGTGTGTGTGCATCCGTGCGAGTGTGCATGTGTGTGTGCATGTGTGTGCGTGCATGTGTGCATGTGTGTGTATGTGTGTGCGCGTTTGTGCGTGCATGTGTGTGCGTGTGCGAGCTTGTGTGCTTGCATGTGTGTGTGATGCAGCCTGTGCAAAATGAGAGACATATGGTTGGGACACTAATGATCTGCTTTTGTGTCAGTAGTATTAATGGTACTCTGTGTGCTGGTCGGACCCACAAAGATGAAGCAAACACAGGACTTCACAGGACTCTCCTAGACTTCACGACTGTAGTACAGGAGGAGCATGCAGTATCCATCAATGTGTCGATACTATATCGCTATGGTGATAAGATATCATCTTAGATTTGGGATATATGAATCACAATCACCCGGCCTTTATTGTCATTGCAGTACAACATAATTGTGTAGCAATCCTCACAGTCACTCTTTACATAAAGCAATTAAAAGTATAAATGTGTTAAAAACTAAACAAAACTAAACAAAATAAGGTTTAGGATTCATATTGCAGTGGCCCTATGTACAGTGGTTCAAATTAGAACATATATATATATACATATATATTTACATACAAGGTGCGATGTGACGTTAACATGTAAAGGTATGATTTGATGCAATACAGTATTGAAGTTACACAGAACTATTTGTGTCAGTGTTTGACAGTGTTCAATACACTATTGTAGTGACACAGAACAGTCAGTGTTTGACAGTGTTCAATACAGTACTGTAGTTTCACAGAACAGTCAGTGTTTGACAGTGTTCAATACAGTACTGTAGTTTCACAGAACAGGATGGACGGATGGATGGATGGTTTTGAAGGCTGCATTTCAGTAAAGTGATGGACTTTTCTTATGTACTTACCAGACTGTTCAGTCATACCCACAATACTGATGCTTATTTATCAACAAGATCTCATTGTGTACTTATGTTTGTGAAAGCACCAATAGTCAACCCTACAATATCTTCGCAATCTCTATTTGGTCCAAAATATAAAACTATTTGTTTATTTGGATATTTGTTTGTCTCCATATCGCCGAGCCCTACTACACACCCACAGAAGCATTTGTGGTACATGAAAAAAAAAATAGAAAAGAGCTACTAGGAGATGAACTAGGAGCAGATGATGAGAGAGAGAGAGAGAGAGAGAGAGAGAGAGGGAGAGAGAGAGAGAGAGAGAGAGAGAGAGAGAGAGAGAGAGAGAGAGAGAGAGAGAGAGAGGGGGGGAGGGGAGAGAGGGGGAGAGAGAGGGGGAGAGAGAGGGGGAGAGGAGAGAGCGAGAGAGAGAGAGAGAGAGAGAGAGAGAGAGAGAGAGAGAGAGAGAGAGAGAGAGAGAGCACCGAGTGTGGCGGTAAGTAGAAGACATTGGGGAGGAGGGAGATAAGCAGAAGGGACTTAAGGGTCCATACAGTAGAGAGAGGCTGTGAGCGGGAGGAAGGTGAGCAGATGGAGAGGAGTCGGAGGCTTAGTCACACAACTAAGGAAGTCAAAGTTGTTCACGGCACCAAAAGGCAGCAAAAATGAACAGAGAATCCCAAGCAGTAGACAGACTGCAGAGGCTGCAATGGTGGTGATGGTAGAGTCAGATTCGGTTCCTGGTAAAGACAGAGAGAGAGAGAGAGAGGGAGAGAGAGAGAGAGAGAGAGAGAGAGAGAGAGAGAGAGAGAGAGAGAGAGAGAGAGAGAGAGAGAGAGAGAGAGAGAGAGAGAGAGAGGGGGGACACGGATGGAGAGATGATGGGATTAATGGAGAGAGGACAAGGTGAGGGCAAACGGAAGCAGAGCTGGGGGGGGGGGGGTTCTGAGGCTAGGGAGGGGGGGACAACTGGAGATGATGGATGGACATATCAGGAGCAGCCAGACATAGTGAGAGAGAGAGAGATAAAGAGAGAGAGTGAGATAGAGAGAGGGAGGGGAGACCGAGAGGGGAAGAGAGAGGGAGCAAGAGAGAGGGAGGGGGGGGGAGTGCGAGAGAGAGTGAGAGAGGGGGGGAGAGAGTGAGGGTGGTGAGCGATAGGGTAAGGGGGGTGAGAGAGGGGGACTTGATGAGAGAGAGGGTGAGACGGGGGTAGAGAGAGAGGGTGAGACAGAGAGAGAGAGAGAGAGAGAGAGAGAGAGAGAGAGAGAGAGAGAGAGAGAGAGAGAGAGAGAGAGAGAGAGAGAGAGAGAGAGAGAGAGAGAGACGGAGATGGAGAGACAGAGACAGAGAGAGAGAGAGAGAGTGAGACAGAGATGGAAAGAGAGAGAGAGAGAGAGAGAGGAGCAAGGTCCTCTCTCCATGACTTCACAGCGGTCTGCATCCATCATTAAAAGCAAATATTGCAGCATGGTTCAGGAGGCAGCCTGGCTCACAGCACACAGTCACAGACTATAAGACAAGAACCGGCAATCTTTGAGGACGCCTCAAGTTTGGAGACAATTGTTCAAATGTAGCTCAGTGTGTGCTGCTTAAACTCACACAAATAATAGCACACACAACAACACCACAGAGGACTTTGTGTGCAGCATGAAAAAATCTGTCTTACGGCTGGGCTAGTGGTGTGAGACTAGATATGTCCTTCGATTTTGCATATCGTAACATGTTTTGATTCAGCATACATGTTGTCTTTTCCTGGTTTAAAAGGCTGCATTACAGTAAAGTGCTGCCATGTTCTGAACTGACTGGACTGTTCTATTCTTGTTTGCCTTTCCCCACTTCGTCATTGTGTATATATTATATAATATATACATATTACTGATGATTATTTATTCATATAAAAAAAGAAAAGAAAAGATAAACATCTCATTGACACAGTTTGTACAGTTTACAAAATTGGCTTTACCTATGTGGACCATTTATTGAATTACCAAAAAAAAACATGCTACATTGGGATGTATATAGTTATGCCGATATTAAATGACCTATATCTGGAAAGAAGACTTTGTCAGCCTGGCCCCTGCCTGAATCCATCCACATTTTGAGAGGCAAAACCACGGGAGCCGCTTTTCAGTCGTCATGGTGGGACTTCCTGCCATCTTCCACTCCATTGGTGAACGAGCGCAGCCACACACACACACACACACACACACACACACACACACACACACACACACACACACACACACACACACACACACACACACACACACACACACACACACACACACACACACACACACACACACACACACACACAAAAGGAACCATTTGAGATAACGATCCAGTCATTGCCGGGAAGTACTGGCTGATAGGGTATCAGCCCTCAGTTCATCTGAGGCTTTCCGGTGAAGTGAAGCCCTGTCCACCCTTGGCCGGCGTCCAGGCCGGTTCAGGATCAGGACACAGCCTCCTGGTTCTCCTCCGCCTCGTGTCTCCAACACAACACAGTCGGTGCACTCGTTGTTCTTAATGCCCACGATTCCTCCAGTTTAATGCACTTCAGACACACCCCACTGCCTACTGTATATATCTATATATCTATGTACGTAAGGGACATGGGGGCCTACTAATAAATCATTGATACACATTTCGTTGTTGTTATGATATATAATTCATATCAAAGTGGTTAGGATGTATGTCACTCTATAAAAACTATTATTACTCAGAAATACATCATTTAAACACATGCAAAGTTGGAGTAGTTGCAGACATAAAAAGGAATTCACCATTGTTAGCTTGTTAACACACTCATTATCACTATCTATGAATCAATGAAGTAGCACAACAGCTTATTCCATTTTGGCTACCTGCCAACCTACTGCATATTTCAGTTACCATTATAGTGACAAATCACTGTTTGAAATCATGGTAGAAATTGAATTGCATTCCATTGTGTAATTGTTTTGCAGTTCTGTTGAAATAAAAACTGATTTCTCATAATCCGCTGACTGCTCCTCCAACAGATTAGTGTGAGTTCAAGGTACTGGTCAGAGTACTGCAGGGTAGTTCAAGGTACTGGTCAGAGTACTGCAGGGTAGTTCAAGGTACTGGTCAGAGTACTGCAGGGTAGTTCAAGGTACTGGTCAGAGTACTGCAGGGTAGTTCAAGGTACTGGTCAGAGTACTGCAGGGTAGTTCAAGGTACTGGTCAGAGTACTGCAGGGTAGTTCAAGGTACTGGTCAGAGTACTGCAGGGTAGTTCAAGGTACTGGTCAGAGTACTGCAGGGTAGTTCAAGGTACTGGTCAGAGTACTGCAGGGTAGTTCAAGGTACTGGTCAGAGTACTGCAGGGTAGTTCAAGGTACTGGTCAGAGTACTGCAGGGTAGTTCAAGTACCCGAAACACCTGGGGACTGCCGAGGTGCCCTTGAGCAAGGCACCGACCCCTACCCTGCTCCCCGGGCAGCTGGATATACAATAGCTGCCGACTGCTCCTGATACGATGGGTTAAATGCAGAGACACTTATTTCACTGTGTGTGTGTGTAACAAATAAAGAGCATTCAATCCTCCAGATTTAGGGTCATCTTGGATATTACACACATTGTCACATTGCGCGTGTCTATAGTGTTAATATTGTCTTATATCTTTATTCAAACACAGGCTGTCAGCTTTGTATCCACACAGTTATTACAACATTATTATTACACCACAGGGATCACCACAGGGATCATCAGTTCTGCTGCATGCTTAAACAGATAATCAATTATTTTAACCAGATGTGAAACACTCAAACAAATGGTCCTATGAGAAAAGTGTCTTCACCAAGGGACAGGGGCCTATTTGTTAAGCAAAAATGTTCTGTAGGTCGTCACTTATGAGCGATATTTTGTCTTCAGATGAATAATGACGTCTCTGTTCATTAATTCATAATAAACCTCTTTTTGGCCCTTAGCAGAAGACTCCATATTGTTCCTTATCTCCGGGGGCCGGGGAGAAGGATTACCTAATTAAAGAGCAATCAGAGGACTGAACACACCACCACTTCACATCACACTCTGGAGAGCTGCATCTAATTATTAAGTTTTTAGACCAAAAAAATAAAAAAAGGTTTTGAACAAATGGAGGCATAACTGTGTTTTTAGCCACCTAGTATCTTAACAGAGCCAGCGGCAGCACAGCAGCAGAAGAGGAGGAGCGGGGGGGCGGCGTTGTCATTCTGACGTAAAGCCCTGGTTTCACTGCTTGGGTTCACTGAGAGTCAACCACTCAAACTCCATCTGTGAGAAAGGCTTCTACATATGGAGAAAACAGCCCCAGAGCGGAACTATTAGTCAGAATGGCAGTGAACCGAAACGCAATAGTGATTGTAACAAACAAATGAATTCAATAAACAGCCAAAGATATAACATATAACATATGTGTGTATATATATATATACACAGTTTATATATATATATATTTGTTAAGATATCCAATGTATCCCTTTGAGGTGGTTTATATATATATACTGTCTTATTAAAATATATCCAATGTTTTGTATATATACAAAACATTGGATATATTTTAATAAGACAGTTTTGATCCCAGATGGGGATCATCAGTACAACCACATGCTTAAACAGCAAATCAATTATTTTAAACGGGATATAAAACACTCAAACAAGACAAGATGGTCCTAAGAGAACAGTGTCTCGTCAAGAGAGAGGGGGCTCATTGGTTAAGACGCCTGCAGGAAGCCTCATAACCACAGTGCTGAATGATCCCTGTGTTTGTAGACTCAACTAAAATTTGTTTTGAATAAGCGGCAATTTGGGAAATCTTTGTAAAGTAATTAAAAGTGTGTTCCCATGGACATGAAGAGGAGCTAGGCTACTGTAACTCTGCAAATCAATGAAGCAAGTCAAACAACTTGTCTTAATGCGGGGGAGATGGGTAAACAGCAATACACAGATATACAAGATACAAGATATTTATTTGCCATTTGTACATTGTACAAAGTACATTGGAACGCTTGCTCCCCATTCCCTCCCGCAGTAAACATCTAAAAAAACAATACCATAAAAATAATATATTCAATAAAAATAAAAAATTGAATAAACAAAAAAAGGTGACTGATAGATGGTGTGAACATCTGTTGAATGTGCAAAAAGATTTAAAAGCATTTAAAGTGCAGTAGTGCAGCAACGTCAAGATATCCGGGCGTATCCCTTTAAACATGGATACAGATGAACTGCTTTAACTTTGACAGATACAATGGTGGTATAGTGGTCAGCAAAGCTTCCCAAGCATTTGACCCGGGTTCGATTCCCAGCCAATGCAATCTCCATATAACACTCTGTTGGGACTCGGCTTGGGAACCGGAAGGTCGCCGGTTCATGTCCCCGAAACGCCTGGGCACTGCCGAGGTTCCCTTGAGCAAGGCACCAGACCCCTGAAGACACTACTCCCCAGGCAGCTGTATATACAATAGCTGCCCAATGCTCCTAATACTAGGATGGGTTAAATGCAGAGAAACACATTTCACTGTGTGTGTGTGTGTGTGTGTGTGTGTGTGTGTGTGTGTGTGTGTGTGTGTGTGTGTGTGTGTGTGTGTGTGTGTGTGTGTGTGTGTGTGTGTGTGTGTGTGTGTGTGTGTGTGTGTGTGTGTGTGTGTGTGTGTGTGTGTGTGTGTGTGTGTGTGTGTGTGTGTGTGTGTGTGTGTGTGTGTGTGTGTGTGTGTGTGTGTGTGTGTGTGTGTGTGTGTGTGTGTGTGTGTATAAAGAGGATTCAATCCTCCAGATTTAGATTTTTTTTCCCCGATTAATGGACCTGCGAGTCAACAAGGGAGCCAAGGTGGGGGGGGTGGGGGGGGGTAGAAGCAATCCGTTGCCTGGGCGTAATGGGGGTAGAGATTGGGTCCGGTCCCACGGCTCCCTGGCAGCCTGCTTGGAGCCAGGATGGATCGGCGGTGGTTGCAAGAGACGGACGGAGCGCTCATGAATAACTCACGCTCGTCCCAAAGAGCAACTGGCCCTGGAAGGGGCGTGGCCCGGGAAGCTACGTGTGTCTGCCTCGTTTCTCATAATGTGCTAGCGCTGAAACCTTGAGAGCTCTTCGTCGGCCCCACACAGACAAGATGGCTTATCCTGGGAGACGTTTTTGAACACTTCGAAAAAAGGCCAATAGTTTTGTGAACGCCGTTCAATCACTTTTGTGACACTGAACTTATAAGATCCTGATTTGTAAAAGGAGGAGGAGGAAGAACGATAGGACGAGAGAAGACTTGAACGCATGGAAACCGGAAGTTTCACCGCTTTCGCCGCTCGCGATGCCACTCTGGCCTCCACTAACCTCATAGGGAGTGTTTGCGTTGTTGAAGTCTGGGCACTCCTTGGTGTTCATGTATTGCAGCTGCGTCGTCTCTCTCTCTCTTAAGGCACCTGCTCTCAGGCAACTTCAACCACCGTAAACTAAGTAAAGGGTAAACGCCGGTGAGCAGAGGAATCCATTGACCCTGAATCCTCTCCCTGCCAATTAGCACATTCTGGCCCCTGGCCATTCTTTAGACTGGCTTTGACCTCTGCCTCCGCTTCATCAGCTCTCTTTTACAAGGTAATGACTATTTGTATCATTGATCCAACCGCAATCCACCCAGATGATGTCTCTGCTCCACAGAGATTGTCTTTCCGTGTGAGTCGGTCAGTCAAAGTTTATCTAGTGTTGCACCTTTCACCGAGCAAGGTCACAAAGTGCTTCACCAGAGTAAAATTGTTGTAAAATATAATAGGGCCATAAAACAGTACAAAGAAACAAAAAAACACTAAAACATAAGCAACAACAACAGACCTCAAAACACACACACACACACACACACACACACACACACACACACACACACACACACACACACACACACACACACACACACACACACACACACACACACACACACACACACACACACACACACACAATGACAAACACTGACAGCACTTGACAAGAAAAGAGGCCAGTTTGAGAGAATGTGTCTACAGCTGCATTTTACAGACTGCAGGTTGGTAGGACTGTAGAAGAAGCGTTCCGACAGTGTCGGAGCCCCGTCTTCAGAGGGGGCCGATCACCATTTGCCTCGTCTGCACACCAGGTAGCGAACAAATGGGATCCCTGGGTCTCCCTTCCACTGTGCCACTGTGGCTCTGAGAGGTTTTAAAAAACGCATTTGCAGTATCTTTTCCCCCCAAGCTCCAGGGGCCCCCGGTCCAACTCCATGGCGGTAAGCGCTTAAGACATGAACTCCCTGGCCTCATCTCGGGACCCATCTCTTTCCATCTACTTCCCGAGGAGGGAACCACGAGGGCAGGAGGGCGCGGCAGCGTTGGCGGCGGTGAGGCCAGCGGGGCGTCTTCTAGGCTTTGGCCTGCGGGGGGAGCGGCTGACACATACACTCTGCAGTCTGTCCGCCTCACTTGCCGGCCCCACCCCTCCCCTCCTGGGAGAAGATCGGTCTGTCGAACGCGGGCGTCGCGATCAATCAGCCAATGGAATTGTCCCCGCATGGGTTCACGGACAGCAGATCATTTTGTGGGCTCTGAGATCATTACGATGAGGGATAGGAAGAGCGAGAGAGGCACAAAGAGAGAGAGAGAGAGAGAGAGAGAGAGAGAGAGAGAGAGAGAGAGAGAGAGAGAGAGAGAGAGAGAGAGAGAGAGAGAGAGAGAGAGAGAGAGAGAGAGAGAGAGAAAAAAGAGCGAGGGAGAGAAAGAGAGAAAGAAAGTGAGAGAATGAAACTAGCATGTATCTGGCATCTCCTGCTGTTGATGCCAGTGATTATCTGGTGAAGCTCGTAATAACAATCTCAGTTATTTCCCATCAATGGAGCCAAAGGGGGGGGGCTTAGACCTGAAGGGGCTCTGTGGGAGTTAGACACTATAGACTCAGAGGATGATGAAAAGCGTCCAAATGCTGTTATAGGCGTTGCAAGGTTTCCTTCATTGTACCTGCCAAGAGGACAGCTTTTAGTCGCAGGTGAAGGTGAGGAGCGGCGTTTCTGAGCAGCACAGCTCTCGGTAAACTGCAATGCAATGACAAGTCATTTCAAGACTTTGCTCCTCTCTTCTGCAAGGACGTCCTGGCCTAATTTGTTAGAGTTAACAAGCACATAAACAGCGCTCGTACGGCTGCAGTGGCTTTGATTAAAAAAGCATTTTGGTTGCAAGAAAACTGGAGTTCAGAGCCGGAGAATATACTGCAGGACGGTGGCTGAGATCACAAGAACTCAGATCAGTTCAGCTTGATTCCAAGCTTAGCGGGTGCTTTACTCACACACTCAATGCTACGCACTAAGTGACGTCCAAGCATATTTTAAACAAACTGTTACAGTATGTATTCCTTTTTTCTTGTGTTTATGTTTTGAGGCCATACATTTGTGGCCAAATCTGAAAAGTCTGACTTCAACACACAGAAAATATTCAGAAGTCTGAGTCTAAATGTTCAGACCCCTATCTATACTTTAGTTCTAGATTATATTCAGGCCAAGGGAACAGTGCATGTGAGTGTGGCGTTCTGAAGTCTCAATTCAGAGAGCCCGATTCAACATAATAGCTTAGTTAGCTACTGGGCTTAGTGTTCATAGGACAGTGAGAAAGTTGGTTTGTTGTGTGCTAAAAATAATACCTCACAAGGGAGTGTTCGCCCTCCTCTGGTGCAGCACCAGATTTAGTTAGGAAAAAAAAGAAAAAAAAGACAACAGCACAAATATTGAAATATCAAATGAGTCAGTCTAGATTAAATAAATAAAAATTATGCAATGCTGTCCTGCGATTCATCCACTGACATCTTCATGATAGTCCGTGTGTCACAGACTGGTCGCAGACATAACCTCCTACATCCTGTTTCCTCCCCAGTGCTGGCATTTAGTATGAGCTGAATACGTGGTGCGTAGGTATGAAGACATGCAGCTCACTGTCGTGTGATGTGACTGGCATTTTGATACTGCATACTGTCATGAGAGAGAGAGAGAGAGAGATGGAAATGGAATAGCTTTTCTTTTTTTTAAGATGCTCCTGTGACATGCCACTCTCTGTGTTCTGTTCTCCAATGTAGAACTCCCCCCCCCTCTCTCTCTCTCTCTCTCTCTCTCTCTCTCTCTCTCTCTCTCTCTCTCTCTCTCTCTCTCTCTCTCTCTCTCTCTCTCTCTCTCTCTCTCTTGTGCTCTTTCTCTGTATGTTTCTCTCTCTTCTCTCCCTCTGATATTTATAAGTTCTGCACTCACATAGAACTGCAGACTGTGAGCCAGCTGAGCCTCTCTCTGTTCAAGCAGTAGAACCAATCTTCTAATGGTGCTGCTGCAATATGATCCGCCAGGCGAACCGTATAGGGAAAATAACCCACAGTGCAATCAACAGCGTCCCTGGAAAAAGACACAGGAGAGTACAGCAATACCCGTCCGCCTTATAATGTGCTGTACTGTACACAGGTTCCCGGCAAAGAAGATAGCCTCTTAAAGATCCCATGTCTTCCTTCTTGTGAGGGGGAACTCCTGACAGATAGTCTATAATATGCTATAGAGCCATCCACACAGCCGTTTTCAAACCTCTTTACAGATGCATTAAACACACCAGCGTATTAAAGTGGTACACATACCGGTTGGTGGGGCTACCGGCATTCCCATCGTATTAAGATGTTTGATGGGAAGCCCTGCAAACATTGCTATTGTCATTACCAGGAGGGTAAGTGGGTAAGAGGGTACAGTCGGAGTGGCAGTGTAACCGTTAATTCCTCCGAGGACAGCCTGTAAAGTTAATGACACCATATTATTTGGGTTTTCAGGGCAGAAGCATGAATGGGTTACCCCGGTGGACTCTGCGGTGGACTCCACAAAGCGCCCCCGTGCATCGGTCCACATCCTGCCAGGCGGACCCAGCGTGATGCATTTTCGGTGGGGAGGTTGATCGATGGGGATTGGTGATGTGATTGGGCTCTTTACCCATGGATTAGCTATTAAAAAGCTGTTAGCAACATCTCTCTCTCTCTCTCTCTCTCTCTCTCTCTCTCTCTCTCTCTCTCTCTCTCTCTCTCTCTCTCTCTCTCTCTCTCTCTCTCTCTCTCTCTCTCTCTCTCTCTCCATCCTCCTGTATGTCTCTCTCTCTCTGTCTTTCTCTCTCTCCACAGGGATAAGGTCATTATTAGAGAGAGCGTTGAGAAGCTTAAATCTCCCTTTGATCTCGGTTCGATATAAATGTGGGCATGCAGTGCTCGGAGGTAATGGGTCCAAATTGAGTGATTCATCATCGCTATCGGGGCCAGTGGTAGAAGAATAACATGGGGGTAGGGGGGGGAGCTTTAAAAGTCTCATTCATGCCTTATGGCTTCATGGCGATCAGGCAACCCGTTCATTGTCCACAGTCAGCTATCTCAAGTCTACCATATGTCAACATGTTCGATGAATGGGAATAATGCGGGGGAGATGCGATCGACTTTTATACTATGTCAGTATGTTGTTTTGTTTGTCTGTCTGTACCAACAGACAGCTGCAAACCGGAGTGTGTCACGGAATCTGTAGCAGCTGACGTTGAGGCCAAGGAAGAACGTTTAGATTAGTTTAAAGAAACGACAGCGAGACGCGACGATCGGGGGGGGGGGAGTGGGAGGGGGGGGGGGAGGAGGGGAGGCAATGGTCCTCGTCAAGCCCATTACGCTTATTGACTCGAAAAATCCGGGAATGAACCCAGGCGACACTCCTAGCACTAATGCGCTCTCGCGTTTCCGTGTTTCATAATTGACCACGTAGGACCCGGGAAAGAGAGGGAAGACCCAC
>CM051001.1:33803183-33810683 GCA_027704905.1 Muraenolepis orangiensis
GTGTGTGTGTGTGTGTGTGTGTGTGTGTGTGTGTGTGTGTGTAAGTGATGACGTATCACCACAGATGACACATGTTCTACTAGTAAGTTATAATTCCACTCAAACTGCATGTCATTTCACCTCTAGTGTATGGAAATATCCCAAAAAAACATTTTAAATGCATTTAGTTCTGTTTGGTGGATTGAATCCATTGCATTAGGACGGTGGCTTACTTGAATGAGGCATTGCCTAGTCTTCTGTTTGCAGCTGTACTGTTTGATTTTCCTCCAATGCTGTCATCAATGTGTAGGGTAGAGAATGATGTGTAGTTAGAATGTATAATGCTAATTGATATTTGATTATTCCCTGACTGTAATAGAATGAAAAGGTGGATTAAATTGATTGAAAATGTATTTCCGTTTCCTTCTTCTTTCTCTTTCTTTCTTTCTTTCTTTCTTTCTTTCTTTCTTTCTTTCTTTCTTTCTTTCTTTCTTTCCATTCAAATCAGAATTTCTGAGATCTTAATTACAATTGAGTGTGATTGATTTCATTGTGGGCGCTTTGTACCATTCACTCCTCAGACAGCGAGCAGATGAAACAGTGGCTTAACAATGAGTCCCGCACGCTTCCAGATTCCTGCACAATAGCGCGCTTCTCCATGCGTTTCTCTGGCTTACTGCAGAGAGCTGCTCCACTGGAGTGGGTTGAAATCACTACGCTGTCCCTCCTCACCACCACCACACACCCCAAATAAACCCATTGGATCCATTTAGGAAGTGAAATAGACCCCTCCTGGTTGACATATGAATGTCTGTCTGTCTGTCTGTCTGTCTATCTGTTTGTCGGTCTGTCTCTCCCTCTCTCTCTCTCTCTCTCTCTCTCTCTCTCTCTCTCTCTCTCTCTCTCTCTCTCTCTCTCTCTTCTCCCTGCCTCTGTCACTATTTTTAGCTAACGTATTCTGCAGTGTCGCCACTATACTCCAATGTGAGGAACAATGTTTGGGCGAGCAAAGGCAAAGCACAGCAACCCCCTACCTACCCCATACCCCCCCCCCCCTCCCCATTCCCCCCCCCTCCTTCCCCCATACCCCCATACCCCCCCTCCCCCATTCCCCCCCCCCTCCCCATACCCTCCCCCATCATACCCCCCCCCCCTCCCCCCATACCCCCCCCCCCCCCCCCCCCCCCCTCCCCCCACACACACACCCTCCAAAAAAAAAATGCCTCGCTTCGCTGATAGATGAAGAGCCGTCTCCCTCATGGGACACACAAAATGTCCTCCAACACAAGTTCAAAGGAGGAAGAAGAAGAAGAAGAAAAAAAAGGCATGTGACATGAGGCACCCTATAAGCTGCCAGCCTTTCTGTATAGAAACACACAGTGTTTAGTTAGGAGTGTAAGGTCGTGGAAATGTCTCACAGGTACACACAAAACAGAGAGATCTCAGGATACATGACCTGACCGATCAGTCATCACTGACTGGCGTGGGAAAGGCAGATCTGTGCTTCTGAATTTCATTTGAACAGGCTCATATACAGTTATATAATACAGCACATGCTTTCCTTTGTGTATTAACAAGATAGGGCGTACTAGACTAGTAAATCTAGTACTTGGTAAGACTAGCATCTTGTAATGATTGTAATGTAAAGTAATATAATGTAGGACAGTTCTAACGTTATGGATTTGCTTGGGCTATGAGGATGTATATATATATATATTCTGTATGTATATATACAAATATAATCTATTTATCTAGTTTTAAAAGGATGTCCCCTTTCCTCTGCTATACTGTATATCTTGAGTGGTGTCTCTTACCGTCTCAACACAGCTTTCAAACCCGCCGTTTGAAACCTGACGCCGCATTCTCCATCTTGGAAGACAAGATGTTTGGGATGGCATTTCACCTCGTGCGCGACTCGTCCCGAATGCTAATGTTAGCGGAAGAAATCAATGGGGCTGCTTTTACATACTAAATATATACACACCAGTGGTGATGAAGCGTTGCCCCCTGCAACTCACACACACTCACCTGACCCCGTACGTCCCCGGACAGGGGCTCACAGTCAGGCAGCCTCCCACTCGCCATAGGCCGTCCGTAATCCTACTCTTGGATGTAAATAAGCCGGGGAATCTTCAATCGCATAATGCATTTAATGAATGCCTAAACCACCGTGACCCCCCCCCCCCCCCCCCCCCAGTTCTCAAGGCTGTTTTTCCTGCCTTCGCTGCAGCAGCGCAGCTAAGGAGCAGGACTGACACCGTGATTCTAGCTTTGGCGTGAAGAGACACTCGTGTGAGCGGTGGAATTATCATAACCAGCGGTGAGGGGTTTTGCGATGACAGAGAGAACGATGGATGCGATAGTTTGGTATTGTGAGCCTAGAACAACGGATAACTGAGTCGTTTGCGTCGTAGTCACATCTTAAGGAGGCATCTGGTGGTATCCGTGCACCTTCTCGGCACGGGGGGATCTTACGTTATGCAATAATGCCACGAAACGTCGAGTTTCACAGTTTCCCGTTGCGGTTAGAAAAATCGTCTTTATTTCACTTCCCGCCACAAAAGCAAAATCTCTTGACGGAGGAGCGTCCCGGTTGGCCTGGAGCTCGTCTCCTCCTCCACAACGAATGAACGAAGTTGTTCTTCTGCTTCCCTGTCTAATTTTAGATGCGCGATGTGTCCCAGAGCTCAGGATGGCTGGGGATGGTCCGCGTTCAAACGGATGGCAAACATGCAGATGATTTGTGCCCATTTGTTTGTTGTAATTCATGCTTTCCAGTTTTCTCCAGACACCGTCGCTGTATATTTGGAGCGCGATGCAAAATAACAACCAGAACTACTTTTCCATAGCACAACAATTATTGCCGGCCTCATTAAAAATGGATCCACTCCAATTCTATCCACCGGAACCTCGCTTTAACCCGAGGATCACCGCGCCGGTAACAGAACTGAGTGCCACTGAGGAGAGGCGTGAGACGGGGACTTGCCCTAAATGGAACTCCATCGGGTCACAGGATCTCTCTCTCACACACGCAGGCAATTTTAGGGGTGTCCAATTAGCCTTATACCTGCATGTCTTTGGCAGGGAAGGGGGAAGAAAGTAGAGCATCCAAGGATAACCTGTAGAAAAGACACAGGAGAGGGGCCCACCGCCTTCAAGGAGAGGACCATTATATCATCTATCCTAAACAGCAGGGATTGATTTAAATGGTTCATCCATTTCCATTTTTCATGAACCCCCCCCCCCCCCGGTTGAACACGGGTGACCTTCTTTCACAGACCCCGACAGCGCGGTGTGACGCGGTGTTTCCCTGCCCATGCGATGCTGTGTCTCCTGTAGCAGCGCACCGCAGGGACACAGAGGCAGAAAAACGTACGAGATCCAATTTGTAGTCCAGGCCAGCATGCATTCACCGTGTTGGCCTTATTCTGCCAAGTGTAATATTATGGAAATGCCTGTGGAAAAATAACCCTTTCATTAAATCACCGAGCAAACACACCTGAATGTGATGTGATGTGATTTGAGAAATCCCCAGAATGCACTGTGGGATATAATGCATATCATATCAACATGGAACCCCCCCCCCACACACACACACACACACACACACACACACACACACACACACACACACACACACACACACACACACACACACACACACACACACACACACACACACACACACACACACACACACACACACACACACACCACCACCACCACCCACACCTCCCCTGCGTGCCGACACATGGCACACATTCGGGATACACACACACACACACACACACACACACACACACACACACACACACACACACACACACACACACACACACACACACACACACACACACACACACACACACACACACACACACACACACACACACACACACACACCACCACCACCCACACCTCCCCTGCGTGCCGACACATGGCACACATTCGGGATACACACACACACACACACACACACACACACACACACACACACACACACACACACACACACACACACACACACACACACACACACACACACACACACACACACACACACACACACACACACACACACACACACACACACACACACACACATATACACACACACACACACAAGTCAAGTCAAGTTTATTGTCACTTCACAGTTTACACAAGTATAAAGCAGTGATGCGAAAATCTTATGTGCAATACCCGACGACAGACAGCAGTTATAAAATAAGATAAAAAATTGATAAAAATAGAATAAAAATAGAATAAAGTTAAAAATAAAAATAAAAAATAGAAATGCAATTTATGAAATGCTAAATATCCACACAGAAAAGAGCAATATGTATATATAAATCAATGTAATAAAATATACATTGTTATATGCTATACGCCCTTGTTCAGCAGCCTGATGGCCTGACTGTGGAAGCTATCTCTAAGCCTATTTGTACGGCACTTGATACTGCGGTATCGCCTGCCTGACGGTAACAGTGAGTACAGTTCGTGGCTGGGGTGGGCATTGTCTTTTATGATGTGTTTGGCCTTGGCCACGCACCGCTGGTTGTATATATCCAGGAGGGAGGGGAGCTCACCTCCAACGATATACTGGGCCGTCCGCACCACCCTTTGAAGCGCTCTGCGCTCGAGTGCGGTGCAGTTCCCGTACCAGGCGGTGATACACCCTGTAAGAACACTCTCGATGGTGCCGTTATAGAATGTTCTCAGGATGCGGGGGCCCATGCTGAATTTCTTCAGACGCCTGAGGAAATACAGGCGTTGTTGGGCCCTTTTCACCACGTGTGTGGTGTGCGTGGACCATGTGAGGTCCTCGGAGATGTGCACGCCGAGGAACTTGAAGCTGCTGACCTCTCAACTGCAACGCCGTCGATGGAGATAGGGATGTGCTCTCCCCTCTGCTTCCTGAAGTCCACGATCAGCTCCTTGGTCTTCTTGACGTTGAGGGCGAGGCTGTTCTCCTGGCACCACTGCTCCAGCGATCCGACCTCCTCCCTGTAGGCTGTCTCGTCGTCGTCGGCGATCAGGCCCATCACTGTCGTGTCGTCAGCAAACTTGACGATGACGTTGGAGCTGTGCATAGCCATGCAGTCGTGGGTGTAGAGGGAGTAGAGGAGAGGGCTCAGCACGCATCCCTGGGGGGCTCCCGTGTTGAGGGTCAGTGGCATCCTCACCACCTGGCGGCGGTCCGACAGGAGGTCCAGTATCCAGCTGCACGTGGATGGGGGCACGCCTAGACCTCTAAGCTTGGCACACACACACACACACACACACACACACATATACACACACACACACACACACACACACACACACACACACACACACATATACACACATATACACACACACACACACACACACATATACACACACACACACACACACATACACACAGTCTACTGAATGTGGTGGTGGCGTTGACTTCACATAATTTTGCTGCAACCTCAGTCCCCTTCTGCCCTTCTACCCTTCTACCCTTCTGCCCTTCTGCCCTTCTGCCCTTCTACCCTTCTACCCTTCTACCCTTCTACCCTTCTGCCCTTCTACCCTTCTACCCTTCTACCCTTCTACCCTTCTGACCTTCTACCCTTCTGACCTTCTACCCTTCTGACCTTCTATGCAAGGCGTAATGCAGTTTGATGTAATGGACGTCTTTCAGCCCCTGGGAGGGACTCTGGTGGCCACTGTTATAACCCGCAGTTGAATTAGTTATCCAGGGGAATGTGCGGCTCCAAAACACACACACGCGCACACACACACACACACACACACACACACACACACACACACACACACACACACACACACACACACACACACACACACACACACACACACACACACACACACACACACACACACACACACACACACACACACACACACACACGCACAAGCACACACACTGCTGCATCTGGGATTGGCCGCCAAATATATCCCTCTGGGATCCATTTACGCTCCAGTGAGGCCAAAGTGGTCCTGAATTCAGGTGCAGAGCTCTTAATGAGGCAAAGTATCTACACCTCTGGGGGCAATGGACAGAGAAGAGGGGAGGGAGGGAGAGAGAGAGAGAGAGAGAGAGCGAGAGCGAGAGCGAGAGCGAGAGAGAGAGAGAGAGAGAGAGATAGAGAGAGAGCTCCCTACTCATCTGCCCATCCCCTGAGACCATGATCTCTAACAGGGCTGGCTGGACGTAGGCAGCGAGAGGGAGGAAGGCTACAAGATCATGCAGCTGTGCTTAACTTTGAGGGACCTTGCAGCCACAGTGTGTGTGTGTGTGTGCGTGCGTGCGTGCGTGCGTGCGTGCGTGCGTGGTGCGTGCGTGCGTGCGTGGTGCGTGCGTGCGTGTGTGTGTGTGTCTGCTTTCATAGTCTTTGCGAGGTTCCAAAAAAGAAAAGCTACCTCTGCACAGCTGCTGCAAGGGGCCGTCTGATCTACTGCCAACATGTCTGTGTCTCGTCATTTTCTTCTTCATTACCTTAGCCCTATCTCCCAAGGACTGCACCGCGGAATATACAGGCTCAATCAAGCTGCTCAGACCTGAAATCCCACCGATCGTAAATCATCTCCAAGGATCAGTGATCACCCCCCCCCCTCTCCTACCCTCCACGGCACCACTGCATGAAGCAAACAGTGTCTAGCTCCGCTGAGCAGGCCAGGGGACATGATGCAGCATAAAGCCATGAGAAGAGTCATATTGCTGCTGCAGCGGCGGCTAAAGTATGCATCGTAAATCTAGAAAGCCATCACGGGTTGCTACAGGGCTATAATATCACACTGTGAACGCTGGGCCAAGCAGCCAGTTAAGATGTTAGATTGAGCAGGGACTTGTTCTAATGTACAACCGAAACCGGCGTCTTAAATCAATCTGTTTAAGAAAAAAAAGAAACAAAGTCAGGATGTCTTTACTGTCAAGATATATTGTTCTCTGCTCACGAGGCTGCCTATTACGCAATCAGGAGGGAAACATATTTACATTGCACTTTAGTGTTTTCCAAATATGCTGCAGTTGTGCAATGATAATAATAATTATTCAAATGTGTCAGTGCACAGCACAAGTACAGTGAAAGGATTCTCTGCATTTAACCCATCGTAGTATTAGGATCAGCGGGCAGCTATTGTATATACAGGCGAGCAGTGCCTTGCTCAAGGGCACTTAGGCAGAAACATAGTGTTTCGGGGACTTGAACCGGCGACCTTGCGGCTCCCAAGCCAAGTCCTTAATCACTGAGCTACTGCCCCCCAATGATCGTTGAGTTGTGGCAGCTGTTTTTCGTACTGTTTCATCAAAATTGCTTCTAAGAAAGTCCTCATGCATAACACTATCCGGCGTGCGAGGAAGATAAAGTTGGTTGTTCATTCCCTCCGTGCCTCTTAAGCGCCTAGGGAGCCCACCTGGTTTGTATGCATTAAGACAGTTGTTACGTTACCGAGGGGAAAATAATGTCAGCCGTTTTGAATTAAGCTTTCAATTTGACTTGAAGGCAATGGGAATGTTCAGGTTTAATT
>CM051001.1:33820683-33830683 GCA_027704905.1 Muraenolepis orangiensis
CTGGGCACCTCCCAGTCCGTATGGGCTCTTTGAAATGCAGCGACAGGGCATTGTATTCACCACACAGTGTGCCCACAGGGGAACGGACGGCCAATAGAACGATGAAGCAATGGGAACTTTCTCCTGGTTTCCTTTTTGCTGCGGTGCTCAGTTCAGCGTTCTGAGACTCAAGAGTTTAATCACATCACTTGTCGGTCAAAGCACTTGAGAGCCTAAGGATAACCGTGTGTGTCATCTAGGCTCCAGCTGATCCTGACAGAGCTGTCAAACACCTCCTGAAACCTCACACTATTGTGAGGTTGTGAACACGTAACATTTGACCACGTGGATATGTCATGGCCTATACACACACCATCCTGTAAAATACATGGATTTAAGAGTTCCCCAAGTTATGCTGACGTAGACCACCAAATAAAAGATTAATGTCTGTTTCAAAAATGCAATGGATGTCCTGGACATTCGGTACATAGCCAGTTTGGCTAAATAATAGATTATTTTGGATGTAAGGAGGGGAATTTGGGGTTGGACGGGGGCGTGGGATTTGAATCCAAATGGTGAAATGTCACACATGCAAATACATTTACCACAGAAGTGCATAGTGTACAGGATGCTGACTCTGCAAATATACGATAATTGATTTTATATAGGCTACTTATGTTTTACTTATTGGTAATTGTATAACTAACTACGACTATTACTGATACAACAAGCACTACTACTACTACTATACTACCACGACTAGGCCTACTGCTACTATTTATATTACTCTTTACTATACATATAACTACTTATTTTGGCCCACTATCCTCGATCAGAGTGAAGCTCTTTTCCAAACAGACTTCCAGGTCCCCACCAGCAGAGGGAGACCACAGTACATTGTTTCTAATCACTGATGATTAAACGTAGTTCACGTTGCGCAAGTGCTATTCTCAGAGCTCCCTTCTCAGAGATTCTTAGACTCCGAACTAAATAAACACTTATATTACATTATATTATAAACAAGCGCTATACGTGAGCCATGTGCTAAATTACTTTATTCTACTTTCTGTATGTATCGCATATTCCGATTCCGTCAGCATATGCAGTTTAACGGTAAAACAAAAAGAATAATGACGTTTGGACTGTGGACTCGTGACGTCACCAAAGCGATTGGGTATCGGAGAGACGAACAGTGACCGAGACACCTGGAACGTGACGTCACGTGTTGCCGTTGAGAGCGATCCGGTGACCGGCCAGCAAGCAGCCAGCCTGGTGGTAAAGAGGGTTTCTTTATTGGGTTTATTCATGTCGTCATCCGTCCCGGACCCGGACCCGAGCCGACCCTCCTAACCGGTCCCCCCTCCGAGCCGACCCTCCTAACAGGTCCCCCCCAACCCGCCTCTCCCCGGGTGGTGTCCCCGCCACTACCCGCCTCTCCCCGGGAGGTGTCCCGCCACTACCCGCCTCTCCCCGGGTGGTGTCCCCGCCACTACCCGCCTCTCCCCGGGAGGTGTCCCGCCACAGCCCGTCCCGTCACTCGTCCTCTGCGTCACAGCCGAGGAGGAGCACCGCCAGAGGAAGAGGGTTGTTGCGCATTTTCCAAAATCGGGACTTTTATGGAATATACATAAGTTTGGCTTTGTTTGTTTCTTGTAGTTCTTGTTGTTGGTGTTGTTGTTGCGCGAGTCCTAAACGTGTGTTAACACGGAGTGGCTTTCGACCGAAGAGGAATATGTGATCAACTGGAAACTTCCTTGTACGCGTCACCTGCGGCCAGGTGAGCTGACGGGACACCTGGAGCCTCCTCCGCGAGCAGCACAGGTGTCATGTGAACCTCGTAAACACGCCTGCAACATGACTGATGGCTACTTTCTCTTATCTTTACAACACTTTCCTAATCATATGAGTACTACTAACGTGTATCGAGTTATTTGACACGTGTGTCACTGCTGTCTTGAGGGTAATAGCGCCGCGTGTTATTGTATAGGCTACGTAAGCGTAGCCTTTTGCTTTATCTTCTGATGTTGATATTTTCATTTACATTTTTACGTATGTTCTTCCACAATATGGTGGATTAACCGTCATGCAAACGTATCAGAGTCTTACTTCAAGACACAACCCTCCCTTTGGATGGAATAGTTTGCTCTATTATTAGGCTCCCTCTGTGTTTCAATCAGCTGGATGTGTGCTGAGAGCCTGCCCTGCCAGCACACCTCCTGTCAAGCCTGCCACCGGAAGCCAAAGGGGTCCGCCTCTCGTTGTTCTGTCCAGAGTGTATCACACCTACCCTGGCCCGGGCCGAGGAGGAGAGCCCTGCCAACCTCCTGCGCGGAGGCTCGGGCTCCATGGGGCCCGACAGGAGCAGCCAATCCAGCCGCTATGTGGTGCTTCCGTCCGGGGACAAGCCAGGAGTCAGGGAGGGTCAGCAGGAGTCAGACGAGGGCCGAAGCAAAGAGCCGCTCAGGCACAAAGAGGTGAGAGGAGACACTCGTGGTCCGAGCGCAGGCTATAAATAACATCGCACATAATAATCCATCTCCCGCTGACGCATTGGAGACGCTTGGGTAAAGCCTTGAGGGGACCACTGTCTGTGGGTCTTCAACAGAGAGGTCACTGGTGCTGAATCATGATATGAAGAACCGTGATGAAGCTCTGTGCACCCATGTGGAAGTACGTCATCAGCCCACAGCCCACCTGCAAATAATCATTATGCTGCTACGTAATTAGCTGACATATGTTTTGCTTGGAAGTGTTGCCATGGTGTCCCATAGAAAACCCTGTAATTGATGTTTTTATGCCTGGCAAAAGTGGCTATATTATACAAACATTTAATTAAAATTTTCATCCATTGGACAAGAGGGACACCTTTCAACATCACAGAATACCGTGTAGACTGAAGCTGTGTTGACTCTTAAGAGACATTTCACTTCTTTTTTAGGAGTACCTTGTCTATTTCTGTTCTGTTCTGTTTGGCCTATTATTGCAGCCCTCCGCTTTGTTAACAAATGCCTTTTTCTTAACTACCTGATTCCACTTTGTCACTGTAGAAAGAGGTCAAGGTAAAAGTGTCCTGTTTCCCCCAAAGGGCAATGCTGAACCTCAATGACTTTATAGTACAAAATAGACAATGCTAAACCCGCTCTGGTGCCCGCTTACCACATCACACATTTAGTTGTTTGTTATCTATGTTGTTATTGACCATGTTGTAATTGAGCTCACGTTTTCACATGACCAACATAACTCACACTACTCGTACTCGTCGTCCTTTTCCTCGTCCTCTTCCTCCTCCCCCTCCTCTTACTCCCTTTCCTCCTCTTACTCATTGTCCTTCTCCTCTTTCTTCTTTTCCTCCTCCTCCTCTCCTCCTCCTCTTCCTCCTCCACTTCCTTCTCCACCTCCTCTTCCTCCTCCTCCTCTACAGGGTGCTAGAAGAGCATTGTACCCAAAGGACACGAGTCTGGGAGAGGTGGTGCTTCCCATCCCTGCTTACATCGGCAACATGAGACCCAAGGTGGATGAGAACTGGAACTACAGTGAGGGGCAGACGGCGGGCGGAAGGGGGCCCCCCGCTGGCACCTGGCACCCAGGGGCCCTCAACCAGATGCAAGGGCAGTGGCAGGGCGTGGCCGGGCAGCCCGAAGCGCCGGCCCTCTGCAGGGCCCTGCAGGACTTCCACCCCAAAGAGACCTCGGACCTGGAAGACTGGAAGCACTGTCTGGGCTTCCTCAAGGTTAGTCCCTGCATTCCCAAACCCATCCTAACCCTTGATGAGTCACCCGTTGGAAGCAGGGTTGGACCAAGTTGAGATCATTAGTATGGGTGTGAGGCAGGCCCTACGAGCTTAGGAGCTTGGGGTTGGTTGTCTGGCAACCGGAGGTGTTTTGCAGGTTTGGTTCCCGGTTGGTCCTAGCCACGTTTCAAACGTTCTAGCCCTGACTGCTCTAGAGATGCTGGTAGTTGTCACCTTGCGTGGTTGACTCCAGTGCTGGTTGCATGTGTGTGTGTGTGTGTGTGTGTGTGTGTGTGTGTAGGTGTGGGTATGTAGGTGTGTGTGTGTGTGTGTTTGTGTGTGAATGGGTGAATTTCAGACATTATATGTATTCACTTTGAGTGGTCACTGAAGTCAGAAAAGTGCTGTACCAATGCAATCTATTTTTATTATTATTACCTTTTTGTTGTACCCTTTATTACTATTACAGTCTCGATGGCCTCACATGAACACTCGTATAGCCAAGTAAAAACGACCTGAAACCCAACAGGGAAATAAGACCTGAGAAGGAACACACAGACTCTCTGTTGTTCACTTCTCTCATCACTTTGTGCCTGAGATTCCTATTCCCACATAAATCACTTCAAGAGTCCAGTGAGTCGGGCACTTTAAACACCGAATATACCCTGTACACGGAACAGGTCTTCATGTATATTGTTATAACGTTGTCATTATAACGTCAACATGGGGATGGATCAAACCCCATAACTTGACTATGAAGGCGGTTGCCTTGTGGCTTTGTTCTGGCCGCAGTTTGAAAGGCTCTGAGTAACACTAGAGACGTGTAGAGCCAGAGGCTCTGCAGGGGCTGGGAGACCTCTGCAGCGCTTCTTACTTACCGTGAACAGTTTCAGAGGGAGTTATGTAAGGGCCATAGCACTCTCCATTAAGGCGCCTTCATTTTTTTTTTGTGAAAGCGGATGGTTAAATGGGTTTCTACAGCGCGTCACAGTGAGGGCCGGGGGAACCACTGACACATGCGGTAGTGGATGTTACTTGAGAAGTGTATTGCACACTCGATTCCAAGCAGCTTGCGTCTGCCCCGCTGTTCAGCCCCTGAGTCATTCCTTTCCCTTCTCTCTGGTTCATGTAAATGACTCTCTCTCAATCTCTCTATTGTTCCATTGTGATTTACAGGCAGACATTCTCACCGTTATCAGGAGAGTGGACGGACATTGGATCGAGGCTAAACTCGGAGAGAGAGTTGGAGTCGTGCCTCTTCAGTTTGTAGAGGTGAGTGTTTTTAGTGCTCGGTTTAGTTTGGATTTGTGTTTTGTCTGTTTATGTTTTCTTTCTCTCTTTCTCACTTCGTTTGGAATTCTTTCTGTCTCTCTTTCTGTCTTTGTCTTTTACTTTCTTTCTTTCTTTCTTTCTTTCTTTCTTTCTTTCTTTCTTTCTTTCTTTCTTTCTTTCTTTCTTTCTTTCTTGTTGACACTAGTGGAGGAAGTGTGCAGTGCACTACTCGGGTTGTGCAGTGGCACGACATTCATTTCCCTGGCATTCACTAAATGTTCCGGAAATGTCACACCTACAGTGT
This sequence comes from Muraenolepis orangiensis, assembly GCA_027704905.1. NCBI lineage: Eukaryota > Metazoa > Chordata > Actinopteri > Gadiformes > Muraenolepididae > Muraenolepis > Muraenolepis orangiensis. The sequence goes on from CM051001.1 coordinate 33,825,969, forward strand.
TAACTGCTGAGGGAAGAGCTTATCTTTCTGTGTGCTGTAGAGGCTCTCATAAGTCTGCCACTAGCACGCTTACTCAGGTTTGTTCAACTTGCCTCGCTAGCTCTCTGTCATTTATTTACTCTGCGCTTCCTTCTGACGTCAGGACAATTGTGATTATATATTATGTATTCCCCCCCCCCCCCCCCCGAAATGTGTGTCTCTCAGCTCTATTATGGTTGCAATGCATCAGTAGTTTTCCGTTTGTCCTTCACTCGTTAGTGATCACCTCTCCTTCCACTTCCTGTGGCTCATATGTCCGCTCTCAGAGCGCCTTCAGCGGCGCTCTTCATCTTCCCCGACCTCTGCACCTTCTTCTTTCGTCATCCTCCTCCATTCACTTTATACTCGATATATACTCGAGTCTCTCTCTCTCTCTCTCTCTCTCTCTCTCTCTCTCTCTCTCTCTCTCTCTCTCTCTCTCTCTCTCTCTCTCTCTCTCTCTCTCTCTCTCTCTCTCTCTCTCTCTCTCTCTCTCTCTCTCTCTCTCTCTCTCTCTCTCTCTCTCTCTCTCTCTCTCTCTCTCTCTCTCTCTCTCTCTCTCTCTCTCTCTCTCTCTCTCTCTCTCTCTCTCTCCCTCCCCACTGGTGTTGTGCAGTCAAGCATGAAGACACAGTAATGCTCTCTCTCTGCCTGGGTGGCATAACAACACATCGCTGTAGAGAGTGGAGGGGCATTAACCCTGCTCTGCCTGACTGCCTCCCTAGCTGGCCGGCTTGTCTGGCAAGCCTGGCTGTGCGGCACTATAATTCCATCTGCCTCCCGCTCCTCTCTAAACACCGCCGGTGGAGCCGGCTCTGCTCATTGGCTGGTTCTCATCACCTCCTGCTTGTTTCTCCTGCCAACAAGTTGTATGTGTGGGGGGTGGGTAAGTGAAAAGTAAGGGTGTTTAGAGGGACTTGGCACAGGAAGGGAATTAGTGGCGATTGGGAACCTTTTACACTTTTTTTTTGGAAGCATTCTGTTTTATTTGCAGTGTTCTTTATTATTGATATTTCAAAATGTGTTAATTGGATTCCAGCCAAATTCGGTGGCTGCCAAACTCCTGGAGGGAAAGAGCCGGAAAGGGAGTGACTCGGCAGAATTCCCCAATCGGATCTGGATCGCGGGCAACGCGGATAAGGGCCCCGCCGCCCCCCCGCCGCCCAACAGGACCGGCCCGTTGGGGGCCCTCCAGGTGACCCTCCCGAAGGCCCTCAAGGTCAACGTCCCGCCGCTGGCCAGCAAAGGGAGGCAGCCCAGCATCAGCTACGCCCTCTACCAAAGCGGCCGGCGGGAGGCGGCCAGCGGCCGAAACCCCGCTGGCTATCAGGGGGACGTGGTGTTGCACCACCCCACCTCCGCTGCCACCCAGGGGGCCGTGGCGTCGGCCAAGGGGACCACTCAGCAAGTGAGGCGGCGTTCTGATACGTCCCACAGACACCTGCCACAGGTGAGTCATGGATGGGGGTGGGGTGTGTATTGTGTGGTCTGGTTGATGGGTGTGATTTCTTTTTGCCCTAATTCCTTTAGACAACTTCTTTGTTATTGTTAATCTTACAAAATAAGAGGTTGTATTGTGAAGTCTATTTCTTTTGTAGCCTTCTTCCTGGTGATAATGAGTGTTTATTTTCTTAATTTGAGTCGTCAAGAGATGGTGTTACAGACGGGGCATACAGTGATGAAGTCATTTAGTAAAAACAAGGACAAGGACAAATTGACAATATATATATAGACTACATTTAAAAAAAGAAAAGAAAGATTGCATCAACACGATGTCTCGAGTGGAATGCGTAGGGCTGAACTTCACTGGAATGTGAACATCCAGGGGAATGAGGAGGTTCTCCTCCTTGGAGCCAGGTCACCAGCACACTGATGGATTGCGGTATGAGAAAACATATGTATCTTTTAAATTAATTGGAAGGACTTATGGGATTGTCTGTAATTGCCTCCACACATTTTTAACATGATGGAGGGTGGGGGGTGTTAAGGAACATATTTTGTACCCTTACCTTCAGTATGTCCTAGTCGGCTAACATGCTTGCTTACAGGTTAACAAACGTTGGAAATACCGAGGATACAATTTCAAATATTTGAGGCTACAAACATGGACAATTGAGGGCTGTTTCACAACCAAGTCATATTTGTGTCATACAGCTAGAGAATGGGAATGGGAACTATGTGGAGAGATCTGCTTGGCTGTCTTCACACCCGGTAACCAGCCGGAGAGACTGCAAGTCTTTAGACAAACCTCTTACAGCCTTGACAAGCCGTAGCAATAAGATTAGCATTAGATTTCACAGTTTTACAACATTGTGCCTCGGTGGAGCACTTTCTACCTTGTCAAGTAGCTAGCTAGAGCCAGATATGAATACATTTCTCACAATACTACTGTTCAGCAATGTACAAAGTTGCATGCCAAGTGACACTTATTTATTTGATTGAGATGAGATTCCTAAAAGGGTAAGAAGGAAGAGTCGGGGAAGATAATAACATGAATGACGTAATACTTGGAATCCAGACAATCAAAGCAAAAAAACCTAGATCAAAAGGTGAAAGTGAAAGAATGATGACATGCAAGGAGGCTGTCTCTCTCTCTCTCTCTCTCTCTCTGTCTCTGTCTCTGTCTCTGTCTCGCTCTCGCTCTCTCTCTTTCTCTTCTCTGTCTCTGTCTCTGTCTCTGTCTCTGTCTCTGTCTCTGTCTCTGTCTCTCTCGCTCTCTCTGTATCGCTCTCTCTGTCTCTCTCTTTCATGTTGAGGATGATGAGTCATTGGGAGAGTTAGTTATATAACACATTTCTCTCTCTCTCTCTTTGTGTGTGTGTGTGTTGCCTGTGACAGCTTATTTCTCTTCTACCAGTGCAGGTAGAACTCCCACTTCCACGTCACTGGGCCAATAATAGACAGGTCACATGCAACCCCACTTTAGAGGAGACAAGAGGAAGTCTCCTGTCCCTAAAGCTGAACCTAGGCTTCCAATTAGCCAAACCCACGTGTGTGTGTGTGTGTGTGTGTGTGTGTGTGTGTGTGTGTGTGTGTGTGTGTGTGTGTGTGTGTGTGTGCGCGTGTGCGTGCGCGTGTGTGCGTGTGTGTGTGTGTGTGTGCTATTCTGAGAAATGTCTCCCATTTGCGTTCAACTCTGCTGCCCCGCGACAATGCTAAGTGGCTTCCCATCATCTCTGGATGAGAAGACCCATACGGCGGGAATACTAGCATGGTTGCGCAAGACAAAATTATTTGTCAATCAGGGATTCCCAAAAGTAATCCAAAGTTGAATAATGCATACACAAACACAAAGTGTATGTATAGCTGTGTGACTATTGTCCATGCTAATATACCTTGTTGTACGTCTTATTACCTGCTATTTTCATTATCTTATATTATGTTCTTATTGAAAAATGGGTGCATTTAAAAACATAGCCTATATGTATTTTCTTAATTATTGATAGTATGCTTTACATCACAAGATACAAGATGTTTTATTGGCCATTATTGGCCATGCTTACTCCCTTGCTCCCTCCCGCAGTATGAAGTTTTAAAACGATACTATAAAAATTACTATATAAAATAAAAATGAACATAAAAAGAACAATATAGTGACATATTGACATAGTGATATTTACATGTTTTGAATTGTGTACAAATATTTAAAAGCCAGTAGTGCAGCAGCATCATGAATACAGTGCAGTGCAGTGACTGTAATGAGTCCAGAAGAGCCAGTAGATTCTTTCCCCTGGCTCTCCTCTGACCCTCCTCTGTCCCTGCTCGTCCTTCCTCTCTCGCACTGCTCCGGGTGAAGGTGTCAGGCCGACTCTGCTGTCACGTATCTCCCGTCCACAGTTACCTCCCGGCAGAGCTGGCCATAGCTGGATCTAAGATAGCACTTTCTGTGGACGGTGTACAAAAGAGGCACTCAATAACGCTCATTCATCCCCGTCCCCGGGCTTCGTGTCTCCAGGGCGTAGGAGGCTGCATTCATCCAGGACAAACTGGGCTGAATTTGTCTGCCTCGTAAGGCTCAGCCTCGGACAAAACCAACGGCAGACTGGGGTTGTCGTTCCCTTCCTATGCATCTCCTATGGGTGGAGTGTAAATATAATGAAACCCTATGGCGGATATATGTATGTTTATATATACTGTGTGTATATATCTGTATATATATGTGTGTGTGTATGTATATGTGTATGTATACAGTGTATATATATATATATATATATATATATATATATGCTGTATATACATACATATATACATACATACATACATACTGTATATATGTATATATATATATACTGTACAGAGGCCTGCTGGTGGTGATGCGTTAATGTTGCCTGTAGCTTCTAGATGTAATGTGTAGAGTTATTTATAGAAGCAGGTATGGAATACCACACCACAAGTGTACACGGCTCCAGGAATGCTCCTATATCTGTGTTAGTTGACATCATTATAAATATTACACGTTATTATTTTGTTAGTTAGTTAGTTGGCTGGATCCTTTGTTCGTCCGTAAGTTACTTAGTGAGTCGGGAAGTATGAAGGGTTATTTCAAGATACTCGGCTGTCCTGTTCTCAGGCTATGTTTACGAGTGCATGGTGATGAAGTGTTATTATTGTTAGGATAATGGTACCTTATTCCCACGCGACACCGAAACACGCCCTGGTTGATGTGCCTCAGAGCTCAGCTCTTGGCTGGCGGAGCT
>CM051001.1:33840683-33848183 GCA_027704905.1 Muraenolepis orangiensis
TTCAAACCACAGCCTACCTACCCTCCCTCCCGCTCTCTCTCTAGGTTTCTGGTCCGCGTGTCATACCTGGAGATCTACAATGAGGAGGTTCGGGACTTGCTGGGCAAGGACCAGTTGCAGCGGCTGGAGGTGACCATGAACCAGAAGTCCCCTTTGCCCTATTTCTGAGGCTTGACAATCCCTCTAAAGCAGGGGTGCCCACCCACCCTTTTCAGTTCAAAATGATCTACCACCAAAAAAACAACCCTGGAAATGTAAAAATATGTACCCCCCCCCCTTGTTGTTATGGTAACCTAATGTCACAAGGTTCTCAGCAACAGCAGATTGGGCGCTCTTTATGTCAATCAAGTTGCAGGCGCCAAAGGGAGGAGGAATGCAAATGTTTAAAATCAACAAATATATATATATATTTAATTTGTTTGCAATGTCACGTGATCTACCATAGCCTTTGCGATCTACTGGTTGGTCACCCCTGCTCTAAATCAACAGTTCATCATTTCATTGGGTCCATGTGATCAATCATTTTCCCTATATTTAAAATCCTTAAAAATAATCATTGATCTGGATCCGTGCCAAAATCCAATCAACTTTCCTTGGCACATACGTAATCTAAGCACCAAGTTTTGTCCAATTCCATACATCTCTTTTTGAGTTATCTTGCTAACAGGCAAACAGACAGACAGACAAACTTGGCCGAATCTTCGATGGCGGAGGTGAAGAGGTTTTGTAATGATAGGTATTTCTCAGGACATTACTCTTTTAGTAATGTATACTAACATTATCATTTGTATTATTCGATTATTACCTCCACCATCCAAGATAGAAGGAGCTTATGTTTTCGCCCCTGTTTGTTTGTTTGCCTGTTAGCAAGATAAATCAAAAAGTAATGTACGGAATTGGACAAAAGTTGGTGGTTAGATTACTTATGGGCCAAGGAACAGTAGATTTTGGGCAGTTCCGGATATCAAATATAAAGTATAATAAAGTACTTCATGTTTAATTGGCCAGAGCCAATTAAGCACTGAAGAGGTTCAGCTGTGGCTGTTTGTGAGACCTTTTGGTGTGGCGGAGGTACGCGCTCTACTGACTGCCCTCTAGTTATCATATTTAATGCGATGGCTGCATGGCACAACGTGAGCACCAGCCAAGTCAAATGCTGGTATAAAATGCAAGTGTCTGGTAGATTTACTTCAACCATATACATTTCCCTAGTAAACTCATAATGGATGCTGGTAATTGTTTTCCTTGACAGGTCAAAGAAAGACCAGATGTTGGCGTTTACATCAAAGACCTCTCAGGATACGTGGTGAACAATGCAGATGACATGGACAGAATCATGACACTGGGCCATAAAAATCGTAAGCAAATTCATGATCCATTCTAAAAAAGAAATAAGAAAAAATCAATGAGACGACTGAAGCTGGAATGTAATGTTTCTCCTCCTCCCCTCCCCTGCCGGCAGGCTCTGTCGGAGCCACCAACATGAATGAGCACAGCTCTCGCTCCCACGCCATATTCACCATCACCATCGAGTGTAGTGAGAAGGGCGTGGACGGGAACCAGCATGTGCGAATGGGGAAACTTCATCTGGTTGACCTGGCCGTGAGTCAGACCTTTAAAGAAATACTCTAAATATCCTGTGGTTGAACTACAGATGCAGATTTTTATGCATTTTATTTCATTTTTTTTTTTAATCGGTTGATGATTCTCTGACCATTTTGATGGTCGTCCCCAGGGTTCGGAGAGACAAGGGAAAACGGGCGCCACAGGGCAGCGCTTAAAGGAAGCCACAAAGATCAATCTCTCGCTGTCCACCCTGGGGAACGTCATCTCTGCTCTGGTGGACGGCAAGAGCACACACGTGCCTTACAGGAACTCCAAGCTCACCCGCCTACTGCAGGACTCGCTCGGTGGAAACTCCAAGACCATGATGGTAACTCTCGATCCTTTTATTAACCCCGAACAATAAATACAAAATCAATAGATATTACTATAATACATGTAGTGTGTCACACTAAACGTTTTGGTCACAGCTGTTTGAATTCATTTTGTATTTATTTGTTGTGGTTTTTTCCCCCGGTGGCCAGTGTGCGAACATCGGCCCGGCGGACTACAACTACGACGAGACCATCAGCACGCTGCGCTACGCCAACCGGGCCAAGAACATTAAGAACAAGGCGCGGATAAACGAGGACCCCAAGGACGCCCTCCTGCGCCAGTTCCAAAAGGAGATCGAAGACCTCAAGAAAAAACTGGAAGAAGGTAACCCAGGGACACCCACACCCACAATTGGATCCTCCTCACGACATGGGTTAGATGTAGAACTTGCTGTGTGTGGTGTCTGTCATCTATTTAATGTGTTGTTATCTGTGCTTCTCTGAGATGCAACTGTGATGTTCTTAAATGGTTTTGATTGTCTAGTGTCTCTCTGTAGACTGTCCAGTTTGTTTCTGTCTTTACTCCCAAAAACATGTAGGCGTGTAAGTCGACACAAAAGCCAGTTAACAGCATCTGCTGAGGGCCTAAATGTAAAGTTGCTGCTGTCTGTATCAAGAGGCTGTATTGTGTCCGTCCAGGGGAGGAGATCTCTGGCTCGGAGGCCAGCGGCTCTGAGGAGCTGGACGACGGCAACGAGGAAGGAGGCGAGGCAGGAGAAGGTCGCAGGAGAAAAAGAGGTAAGGAGGAGTCTCACTCACTCGCTAGCCCAATCACATGCAGCCTCTTACTTATTCACTAGTCCCTTTCACTCATTCACTAGTCCCTCTCTCACATGCAGCCTCTCACTCATTCACTAGGCCCTCTCTCACATGCAGCCTCTCACTCATTCACTAGTCCCTCTCTCACATGCAGCCTCTCACTCATTCACTAGTCCCTTTCACTCATTCACTAGTCCCTTTCACTCATTCACTAGTCCCTCTCACTCATTCACTAGTCCCTCTCTCACATGCAGCCTCTCACTCACTCGCTAGTCCCTCTCTCACATGCATCCTCTCACTCATTCACTAGTCCCTTTCACTCATTCACTAGTCCCTCTCACTCATGCACTAGTCCCTCTCTCACATGCAGCCTCTCACTCATTCACTAGTCCATTTCACACATGCAGCCTCTCACTCATTCACTAGGCCCTCTCTCACATGCAGCCTCTCACTCATTCACTAGTCCCTCTCACATGCAGCCTCTTACTTATTCACTAGTCCCTCTCACTCATTCACTAGTCCCTCTCACATGCAGCCTCTCACTCATTCACTAGTCCCTCTCACATGCAGCCTCTTACTTATTCACTAGTCCCTTTCACTCATTCACTAGTCCCTTTCACATGCAGACTCTTACTTATTCACTAGTCCCTTTCACTCATTCACTAGTCCCTTTCACATGCAGCCTCTTACTTATTCACTAGTCCCTCTCACTCATTCACTAGTCCCTCTCACATGCAGCCTCTTACTTATTCACTAATCCCTCTCACTCATTCACAAGTCCCTTTCACACATGCAGCCTCTCACTCATTCACTAGTCCCTCTCTCACATGCAGCCTCTCACTCATTCACTAGTCCCTCTCTCACATGCAGCCTCTCACTCATTCACTAGTCCCTCTCTCACATGCAGCCTCTCACTCATTCACTAGTCCCTTTCACTCATTCACTAGTCCCTCTCTCACATGCAGCCTCTCACTCATTCACTAGTCCCTCTCTCACATGCAGCCTCTCACTCATTCACTAGTCCCTCTCTCACATGCAGCCTCTCACTCATTCACTAGTCCCTTTCACTCATTCACTAGTCCCTCTCTCACATGCAGCCTCTCACTCATTCACTAGGCCCTCTCTCACATGCAGCCTCTCACTCATTCACTAGTCCCTCTCTCACATGCAGCCTCTCACTCATTCACTAGTCCCTTTCACTCATTCACTAGTCCCTCTCACTCATTCACTAGTCCCTCTCTCACATGCAGCCTCTCACTCACTCGCTAGTCCCTCTCTCACATGCATCCTCTCACTCATTCACTAGTCCCTTTCACTCATTCACTAGTCCCTCTCACTCATTCACTAGTCCCTCTCTCACATGCAGCCTCTCACTCATTCACTAGTCCCTTTCACACATGCAGCCTCTCACTCATTCACTAGGCCCTCTCTCACATGCAGCCTCTCACTCATTCACTAGTCCCTCTCTCACATGCAGCCTCTCATTCATTCACTAGTCCCGCTCTCACATGCAGCCTCTCACTCATTCACTAGTCCCTCTCACATGCAGCCTCTTACTTATTCACTAGTCCCTCTCACTCATTCACTAGTCCCTCTCACATGCAGCCTCTCACTCATTCACTAGTCCCTCTCACATGCAGCCTCTTACTTATTCACTAGTCCCTTTCACTCATTCACTAGTCCCTTTCACATGCAGCCTCTTACTTATTCACTAGTCCCTTTCACTCATTCACTAGTCCCTTTCACATGCAGCCTCTTACTTATTCACTAGTCCCTCTCACTCATTCACTAGTCCCTCTCACATGCAGCCTCTTACTTATTCACTAATCCCTCTCACTCATTCACTAGTCCCTTTCACACATGCAGCCTCTCACTCATTCACTAGTCCCTTTCACATGCAGCCTCACTCGTTCACTAGTCCCTTTCACACATGCAGCCTCTTACTTATTCACTAGTCCCTCTCACATGCAGCCTCTCACTCATTCACTAGTCCCTCTCTCACATGCAGCCTCTCACTCATTCACTAGTCCCTCTCTCACATGCAGCCTCTCACTCATTCACTAGTCCCTTTCACTCATTCACTAGTCCCTCTCACTCATTCACTAGTCCCTCTCTCACATGCAGCCTCTCACTCATTCACTAGTCCCTTTCACACATGCAGCCTCTCACTCATTCACTAGGCCCTCTCTCACATGCAGCCTCTCACTCATTCACTAGTCCCTCTCTCACATGCAGCCTCTCACTCATTCACTAGTCCCTTTCACTCATTCACTAGTCCCTCTCACTCATTCACTAGTCCCTCTCTCACATGCAGCCTCTCACTCACTCGCTAGTCCCTCTCTCACATGCATCCTCTCACTCATTCACTAGTCCCTTTCACTCATTCACTAGTCCCTTTCACATGCAGCCTCTTACTTATTCACTAGTCCCTTTCACTCATTCACTAGTCCCTTTCACATGCAGCCTCTTACTTATTCACTAGTCCCTCTCACTCATTCACTAGTCCCTCTCACATGCAGCCTCTTACTTATTCACTAATCCCTCTCACTCATTCACTAGTCCCTTTCACACATGCAGCCTCTCACTCATTCACTAGTCCCTTTCACATGCAGCCTCTCACTCGTTCACTAGTCCCTTTCACACATGCAGCCTCTTACTTATTCACTAGTCCCTCTCACATGCAGCCTCTCACTCATTCACTAGTCCCTCTCTCACATGCAGCCTCTCACTCATTCACTAGTCCCTCTCTCACATGCAGCCTCTCACTCATTCACTAGTCCCTTTCACTCATTCACTAGTCCCTCTCACTCATTCACTAGTCCCTCTCTCACATGCAGCCTCTCACTCATTCACTAGTCCCTTTCACACATGCAGCCTCTCACTCATTCACTAGGCCCTCTCTCACATGCAGCCTCTCACTCATTCACTAGTCCCTCTCTCACATGCAGCCTCTCACTCATTCACTAGTCCCTTTCACTCATTCACTAGTCCCTCTCACTCATTCACTAGTCCCTCTCTCACATGCAGCCTCTCACTCACTCGCTAGTCCCTCTCTCACATGCATCCTCTCACTCATTCACTAGTCCCTTTCACTCATTCACTAGTCCCTCTCACTCATTCACTAGTCCCTCTCTCACATGCAGCCTCTCACTCATTCACTAGTCCCTTTCACACATGCAGCCTCTCACTCATTCACTAGGCCCTCTCTCACATGCAGCCTCTCACTCATTCACTAGTCCCTCTCTCACATGCAGCCTCTCACTCATTCACTAGTCCCTCTCTCACATGCAGCCTCTCACTCATTCACTAGTCCCTCTCACATGCAGCCTCTTACTTATTCACTAGTCCCTCTCACTCATTCACTAGTCCCTCTCACATGCAGCCTCTCACTCATTCACTAGTCCCTCTCACATGCAGCCTCTTACTTATTCACTAGTCCCTTTCACTCATTCACTAGTCCCTTTCACATGCAGCCTTTTACTTATTCACTAGTCCCTTTCACTCATTCACTAGTCCCTTTCACATGCAGCCTCTTACTTATTCACTAATCCCTCTCACTCATTCACTAGTCCCTTTCACACATGCAGCCTCTCACTCATTCACTAGTCCCTTTCACATGCAGCCTCTCACTCGTTCACTAGTCCCTTTCACACATGCAGCCTCTCACTCATTCACTCGTCCCTTTCACATGCAGCCTCTCACTCGTTCACTAGTCCCTTTCACACATGCAGCCTCTTACTTATTCACTAATCCCTCTCACTCATTCACTAGTCCCTCTCTCACATGCAGCCTCTCACTCATTCACTAGTCCCTTTCACTCATTCACTAGTCCCTCTCACTCATTCACTAGTCCCTCTCTCACATGCAGCCTCTCACTCATTCACTAGTCCCTCTCTCACATGCAGCCTCTCACTCATTCACTAGTCCCTTTCACACATGCAGCCTCTCACTCATTCACTAGTCCCTCTCTCACATGCAGCCTCTCACTCATTCACTAGTCCCTTTCACTCATTCACTAGTCCCTCTCACTCATTCACTAGTCCCTCTCTCACATGCATCCTCTCACTCATTCACTAGTCCCTTTCACTCATTCACTAGTCCCTCTCACTCATTCACTAGTCCCTCTCTCACATGCAGCCTCTCACTCATTCACTAGTCCCTTTCACACATGCAGCCTCTCACTCATTCACTAGGCCCTCTCTCACATGCAGCCTCTCACTCATTCACTAGTCCCTCTCTCACATGCAGCCTCTCACTCATTCACTAGTCCCTCTCTCACATGCAGCCTCTCACTCATTCACTAGTCCCTCTCACATGCAGCCTCTTACTTATTCACTAGTCCCTCTCACTCATTCACTAGTCCCTCTCACATGCAGCCTCTCACTCATTCACTAGTCCCTCTCACATGCAGCCTCTTACTTATTCACTAGTCCCTTTCACTCATTCACTAGTCCCTTTCACATGCAGACTCTTACTTATTCACTAGTCCCTTTCACTCATTCACTAGTCCCTTTCACATGCAGCCTCTTACTTATTCACTAGTCCCTCTCACTCATTCACTAGTCCCTCTCACATGCAGCCTCTTACTTATTCACTAATCCCTCTCACTCATTCACTAGTCCCTTTCACACATGCAGCCTCTCACTCATTCACTAGTCCCTTTCACATGCAGCCTCTCACTCGTTCACTAGTCCCTTTCACACATGCAGCCTCTCACTCATTCACTAGTCCCTTTCACATGCAGCCTCTCACTCGTTCACTAGTCCCTTTCACACATGCAGCCTCTTACTTATTCACTAATCCC
>CM051001.1:33853183-33855683 GCA_027704905.1 Muraenolepis orangiensis
TTCTCGGGCGTCAAGAAGAACCCCCATTTCATTGTGACAAACCCTACAAACCCATTGTGACAGAACTACAATAGGGACTTGAAACGTGAATTGTCAAAAGTCAACCACGTTAAAGTCATGCCTCAAAAGTCAAATATATTTTTCAATATTATTTTTTCAATATTTTCAGACAGTCAGTGTATGATGATATACACGAAATACCCCCAAAACTACAATTGAATATACTGTACATCATAATCTCAACGTGTACAGTCAATTAGAGATAGTTTCCACCAATGGACACATCGAAAGTCAGTTTTACACCGTTTTTTTTTTACCTGCTTTATACCGTTAGACATGAGACACATCCTAGACACACAGGACTCAGACCACCTCCTGGGGCAGGTCTACACCGCTAGACACACAGGACTCAGACCACCTCCTGGGGCAGGTCTACACCGCTAGACACACAGGACTCAGACCACCTCCTGGGGCAGGTCTACACCGCTAGACACACAGGACTCAGACCACCTCCTGGGGCAGGTCTACACCGCTAGACACACAGGACTCAGACCACCTCCTGGGCAGGTCTACACCGCTAGACACACAGGACTCAGACCACCTCCTGGGGCAGGTCTACACCACTAGACACACAGGACTCAGACCACCTCCTGGGCAGGTCTACACCGCTAGACACACAGGACTCAGACCACCTCCTGGGGCAGGTCTACACCACTAGACACACAGGACTCATACCACCTCCTGGGCAGGTCTACACCACTAGACACACAGGACTCAGACCACCTCCTGGGCAGGTCTACACCGCTAGACACACAGGACTCATACCACCTCCTGGGCAGGTCTACACCACTAGACACACAGGACTCATACCACCTCCTGGGCAGGTCTACACCACTAGACACACAGGACTCATACCACCTCCTGGGCAGGTCTACACCACTAGACACACAGGACTCATACCACCTCCTGGGCAGGTCTACACCACTAGACACACAGGACTCAGACCGTCTCCTGGGTAGGTCTACACCGCTAGACACACAGGACTCAGACCGTCTCCTGGACAGGTTTACACCACTAGACACACAGGACTCAGACCGTCTCCTGGGCAGGTCTACACCGCTAGACACACAGGACTCAGACCGTCTCCTGGGCAGGTCTACACCACTAGACACACAGGACTCAGACCGTCTCCTGGACAGGTCTACACCGCTAGACACACAGGACTCAGACCGTCTCCTGGACAGGTCTACACCACGAGACACACAGGACTCAGACCGTCTCCTGGACAGGTCTACACCACGAGACACACAGGACTCAGACCGTCTCCTGGGCAGGTCTACACCGCTAGACACACAGGACTCAGACCGTCTCCTGGGCAGGTCTACACCACTAGACACACAGGACTCAGACCGTCTCCTGGGCAGGTCTACACCACTAGACACACAGGACTCAGACCGTCTCCTGGGCAGGTCTACACCGCTAGACACACAGGACTCAGACCGTCTCCTGGGCAGGTCTACACCGCTAGACACAGGACTCAGACCGTCTCCTGGGCAGGTCTACACCGCTAGACACACAGGACTCAGACCGTCTCCTGGGCAGGTCTACACCACTAGACACACAGGACTCAGACCGTCTCCTGGGCAGGTCTACACCGCTAGACACACCGGACTCATACCGTAATTAATTCATAGCGTGAATATCTGTTGAATATCAGATAGCAAACACATGTCAGCACTAACACATTAGAACACAACAATTAACACTAGAACTACTGTCATAATAATTATCGTATCGACTTATATGAAAACGTTTATCGTGAGATGTATTTCGGCCATAACGTCCAGTGCTAATTCGTCTCATGGCTAAAGCTTGCCTTCTGTGCGTCAACCAAAGTTTGACATGGCGGCCAACCGTGTGTGAGCTCCATGGAAAAGCATTAAGCATAGCCTGTTCTCGCCGTTATCTCTTCTCAAAAAACAGCAAGAGCGTCTGGACATCGAGGAGAAGTACACCAGCCTGCAGGAGGAGGCCCAAGGGAAGACCAAGAAGCTGAAGAAGGTTTGGACCATGCTCATGGCTGCCAAGTCAGAGGTAAGCCACGCCAAACCATTGAAAGTGAACTGGTTTGGGCCGGTTGGGTTTCAAGGTAGCAGTTTTCTTCTTCTTTCTTCTTCTTCTTTTTAAGATCATCCAGAGCTTTAATGTGTTCTGAAACAGCCGGTGTTCAAAAAATTAAATAAAACCTATCGATGACTCAATCAGTCAATCGACAGAAGATTAACCGAATATAACTACCAAACATTGGCTGCTTAATGCTTCGGAAATTTACTTTGATGATTTTTTTTTATCTAAAGAACATTCCTGCTGACTAAAGTCCTTGACGTCTAACCGGTTTTGTAAAAGTATAAAAGGACAAAAAAATTGGGCACACTACAGTCTAAGTTGTTTGTATTATACGAGCCATTTGAAATGCGTGATTTAATGTTTCTACAACCAA
>CM051001.1:33858183-33898183 GCA_027704905.1 Muraenolepis orangiensis
TCTCTGATTCATATAATTGACGTCCCTTTTTTTTTTTTTTGCTAGGAGATGATAGAAAACTATGTGCACTGGAATGAAGATATAGGAGAGTGGCAACTGGTGAGTTCTGAGAACATACATGACTTATATGACATGATATACAGTCAAGTTCCTCCCGTGTAGTTCTTGGCTGATCCCTCACCGTTTTCATGATCCTCGATACCCCACGAGGCGAGATCCCCAGGCCGAGGGCGATTGATGGTCATTTTGTGTTTCTTCCATTTTCGAATAATCGCACCAACAGTTGTCTCCTTCTCACCAAGCTGCTTGCTGATGGTCTTGTAGCCCATTCCAGCCTTGTGCAGGTCTACAATCTTGTCCCTGATGTCCTTAGACAGCTCTTTGGTCTTGCCCATGGTGGCGAGGTTGGAATCTGATTGATTCTGTGGACAGGTGTCTTTTATACAGGTAACGAGTTTGGACCGGTGTCTTTTATACAGGTAATGAGTTGATATGTAGAGTACTTTCTTAAAGCGAGAGGACTTATCTAACTGGTCTGTTGGAGCCAGAATTCTTGTTGGTTGCAAGGGGATCAAATACTTATTTCACTCAATTAAATGCAAATATAACTTTTATATGATGTAAATTTATGGATTTTCTTTTTGATATTTTGTTTCTCACTGTTAAAATAAACCTACCATTAAAATGATAGACTGTTAATTTCTTTGTAAGTGGGCAAACTTACAAAATCGACAAGGGTCAAATAATTATTTCCTTCACTGTATATCAACATTTCACCGTGACACATCACACGTGGAGAACTACCATAATGTTAAATGTCCCCATTGAAGTGTTTTTGAAACATGCCGCAGAATGGTTCCCGTTGGCCCAGAATATCTCCCGCTGTTGGACAATGTTTCGAGAATGAGGGTCTGGCAATTTCACCAATGAGGTGAAGTTTTTCACCTCATGCTGTGTTTTTTCTCTTTCAGAAATGTGTGGCGTACACGGGTAACAATATGAGAAAACAGACCCCAGCGCCAGACAAGAAAGAAAAAGACGTGAGAACAATATATAATATATCATTGTTCTTGGGACCCAGCAAACGCGTCTTGTGTACATGACTTGCCGTTCTGTTCTGTTCTCTCTCTCTCTCTCTCTCTCTCTCTCTCTCACTGACTGACTGACTGACTGACTGATGCTGGCGGCCCCTCTCCAGCCCTTCGAGGTGGACTTGTCTCACGTCTACCTGGCGTACACGGAGGAGAGCATGCGCCAGTCCCTCATGAAACTGGAAAGGCCGCGGACCTCGAAGAGTAGCAAAAGTGGTCGTCCCAAGACCGGCAGGAGGTAAATGCGCCATGGGGTTTTAATGTTAAAACTGTCAAAATCAAAAATGTCCAAAAAATACCCAAATGTATATAGAAATGAGTTAAATGCTTTCAAAGCTGTTTTTTTTTATATAGAACTGCCGGTGTGTTCTTATCAGGTGAATGTGGTTATTCTAAGAAAAAGTTTCACCGATAATGCTAATCGTCATCCTCATCTCACCTCATGTGCTCAACAGGAAGAGGTCCGCAAAGCCGGAGGCTGTCATCGAATCGCTCTTGCAGTGAAAGTCTTCTGAACGTTGCCTTGCTACACAAACCCGTGTGTAAACTTTGGAACTGACGTCGTTGTTTAGGTCTGTCTTTTAGTTTTTTTTAAGTACACTGTATGGTTTTAAATGTGAAGATCTTGGGGACACTGCAAGTTTTAGGGACAGTAGAAAGTGGTTTGTGTTATTATTTTGGCTTGTTTGATCCAACAGTAGCAAAGAACACCTTATGCAACATTATTATACTGTATAATATTTGGACAGAAGCACCACTCGTAAAAAACCAACAAGCGTGTTTATTCCGTTGCCTGAAGTGGGCTTGGTGCACCTTTTTGAAGTTCAAATGTTACCCATGTAATCAGAAATGAGGAAGACCAATATTAATGATGGAGATAAATATAGACCAAATATTTACCAGTGGTCGATTTCAGGCCAGTTTCGTTAAAGACATTCGGCCAACGTTGTCTGTGATCACGGTAAGTGATCTCTATAGTACAGAGCGCTTTAATGCTGAGGATGTTGCTGTTGGCTGTCATCAAAGCGAGGGTCAGAGCTAGCGTTTGGTTCTACATCTAATCAATGACATTAACTTGTAGAAAACCACTCCGCCATGGATCAGAAAAGGGCAGCAATGAGCATGTACGGCTTGTATTATAGTAGACTGGAGGCTATATACTCTTTTAGGGGTTTTAATGATCTACATCGAAAGTACACGTCATACTAATGTCTTGTTGTAAATGGTAGGACATGCATGCCATTCAGGGCCTACAGTAGTAACTTTTTTTCCCCCATTAGACACAAAATTAATCTTTTTTTCTTTCTCCCGGATATCCGCCCCCCACCCCCCTCCCCCCCAGCACATCCCCCCCCCCCCCTCAGCACATCCCCCCCTCCCCCCCAGCACATCTCCCCCCCCCCCCCTCAGCACATCCCCCCCTCCCCCCCAGCACATCTCCCCCCCCCCCCTCAGCACATCCCCCCCTCCCCCCCAGCACATCTCCCCCCCCCCCTCAGCACATCCCCCCCTCCCCCCCAGCACATACCCTAGCGTCACATACACACAGAACTTTTCTTTTCACATATTTGCATATATTTAATTTGTTGGTGTAAGTCGGATGTTTACATGCACCAATCTTTATCTCTGTATAGTTAATTTATTAAATGATTTAATGTACTATGTCACGTTCTTTGTTGTTGCAGTCAGTCTGTGTGCGTTTGGTACATGCATTGCAATGTAGAGGGGCATCGATTCAATTTGTAGAATGTACATTTTACTTGTTGCAATCTGCAATCTGTTGACCCTACTCTAATGGCACGAATAGTCTCTGCATACAGGCATTCATCTGCACTATTCCAATCTATATACATGCCCACATCTGCACAGGCCCACACTTACTCACCAAGGAATACAGAACCTAATGCGGAAGTGATGGAATAAGGGGAATGAAGAGTAGAAGAACGAACTGGACGTGCGTTTGGGCCTCGCGTGAGATAAGCCTTAGTATACAAAAGAAACACAGAGTCTAGTCATTCCAGGTATATTTGGTGCTGGACACATCCATCAACATGTGTGTGTGTGAGTAAACCCATTTTAGAAAAACAAAACCTAATGACATAACTGAGATGTGTTTCCAGTGGTTCTGACCAGTAGTTTTCGGCATCAGTTTGATCTGAACGGAATGGATCTGTAGTACTTGTCGTATGACATAGTACTACTGATCAGCAGTGAGGTTAAAAATACAACAATAAAACCCATTAGAAATCATAATGGAGAACTTTTATTGAATAAATATAGAAAAATACAATATTTCACAATACATAATGGTCCATTGTTAAAGGTTACATTTTACTGCAACATTTACATTGTTTAATTGAGGGTCCACAATTAACAGCTGCCATCAACCAATGGGTGATAGATTTGAGTCTTAGTGTGATTTGTCATTTTTTGCTTGGCACAATAACAAATGGTCTTTAAAATCGTTCTCACGGGAACCGTCACATTGTCATTCAGTTCAACGCAGCTGATGTTCCTCTTAAAGGGAGAAAAAAGAGAATTTCATCAGAACATTAGTACAAATTAGGTAAGAACAACTTAGTATATGCATTTTACTTTGAACATAATACCTTACCAAGTCGTTGTACGTTTTCAATTCGTCCATCAGTTTCCCCACACAATGGTGCCCATCCTTGAAATTATAGGTGGAATTAAGTTTCTTCAGACTTTTCTCAGCCAAACAAAAGGTGTCGATCTTGCCTACCTAAATACAAACAAATTAGACAAGAGCAGAATGACCTACCGTGCACATGAGAACATCTCTCTGTGACCCAACAAAACATTTGAATTTTAGTTTTCCTTCAACATACCCCACATTTCCGTTCAGGTTTCAAGTTAATATCATTCACATGCGTCGCTGTTATTGCCTTTAACAAGATCACAGTTATAGTAGTTAGTAATAGTTGTAATATCTCCTCGTTATTGTACTAAATATTTACAGATTAAAACGATTTAGCCATAATAAGGTAAACCAGCCCCTTTTCCACTTGTCCTACCTCTGAACATGTCTCATTTGATATTTTTTTGAAGTCTTCTAGCAGCTGATGCTCGTTGTCTATCGTTCGCATCGGATAAAGGACAGCCAAATGCAGCATGAGTGCAAAACAGAGTGTGGAGAATGTCTTCATGATGCCGATGGTGTGTGTAGGCAGCTATACTGCTTAGTTTGGGTGGAAAGCTGAACTCCAACTTGCCTGCAGAACGCAAACACTCCCTTATATTGTCCCTTTTTTGATGGTTGACACGCGTCATGCCTTCCTGAGGGCCTAATAAGGACCTGATCGAATAGATCATCAAACTGAAAATCTGTAGGCCTTCCTAAGAAATAAAACACACATTGGTCTGTAGCCTCCTACTATGGGACCAAGTTCTCTAGCACCTAGACCTAAGTTCTCTAGCACCGAGACCTAAGTTCTCTAGCACCGAGACCTAAGTTCTCTAGCACCTAGACCTAAGTTCTCTAGCACCTAGACATGCAACCAGATGGGATGTCCCCGAAGACTTGCTGATCTGTTTAAAATTGTTGTAGTACGTTTCAATTGATCTGTGATTATGATTTGAAGATCTGATTTCATATCCAAGTGTCATGTGACATCAACGTCTAGAGAACTAAACCAAACCATTATGGTAATATATGGAAGAATTATTTTAATCCAAAATAAGTACATCCAAATGTATTTGTGCTTTTGCGCTCATGTGTTATTGTGAATACAGTGATTATTAGATACACGTTACTAATGGCAAAGATAGCAGGGCCGAAAAACAATTATTTTCCTGGGGAAGGGTGCTCTACCCCACAAAACTGATTAGGGATGCAAATATATTGGGCAGAGGTGTGTGTGTGTGTGTGTGTGTACACACTTGTATACAAAAACACCCATACAATATGCGTGTTTATATATAGACTATACATGTTTATATGTAGGCCCCAACACACACACACACACACACACACACGTTACATTTACAACATAAATATCTAGTCTTGATCAGCCTTTCTGTAGGTGACTTTGGTTGTTATCGCCATCTGGTGGACAGTCCGTGTTCTCGTTAGCGATTCAATGAAATGCAATCAACATCCATAGTACTCAAATCTAATACTAACATTTTAAGGTTGGATTACTGTTGTAACATTAATCTCGTTAATCGTAATAGGGCCAGCCTTAAACGTTTAACATGTCAAACGGTTGAATACAAGCGCACGATTGTAATGAGATGAACATTTTATGTACTATATATATATATAGTATATATATATGTGTGTATATATACTATATATATATATGTGTGTATATATACTATATATATATATGTGTGTATATATACTATATATATATATATATATATAGTATGTATAGTATATATATCTATATATCTATATATATAGATATATATATGTATAGTATATATATATATAGATATATATATGTATAGTATATATATATATGTATGTATGTGTATATATATAGTCAAAAGTCAAAAATGCAGTTCAAATATTATGTGAGTATTATTTTTATTATTACATTTCTAATTTGCACTACTATACATATAGGGCCACCTATATGCGTAGGTAGTGCCAATGGGTTCGAACGTAATTGGTTTCAAGTCGAAAATCAATACCTTGACGTCAAATGAATTGTAATTTCTGTCGTAGGATAAGCTTCCGGAGTCCCGCACGGCGTCTTCAAATTTGATTAGTTTAAAGTATTTCTGCGGTTGATTTAATATTTATATTGCTATAAGTGCAACAGTATCTGATATCATTGTACTATAGGCACATGTCCTTACCTGCTGGCACTTTATATCCCTGTGTTTGGACTGAATCAAATATATATACTCCCACTGTTGCATTTATTAATTGACATTTCCACAACTCACTGTTACTCTACAGTAACAGTGAGTTGTGGAAATGTCAATTAACTAATTAAGAAATTAATGCACTGACCGCACAGTCGACAATAAAGTGTCATTGAACATGATTAAGAATGAAGGGTCATAAAGTCATATAAAGTCATAAAGTATTTACAATTTGCCCAATGAGATGCAATGATTTTACAGATAGATTTTCCTCCAGCTCACCTCACTGAATAAAACACACCATGGCATTACAGTTGATACAATTTATAAAATGAATAATTGAACACAATTAAGAATGAAATGTCATAAAAAGGAACCGTACGTACAATGTAACCGCACCATATGTACACATTTATTACATAATATTTACAGCTCATTCCGCCAACTGTACAACAGAGGTGAAGTGGTCGTAGCTGTGGTCCACTCTGTTGCTCAGACCTTTTGATGGGGACATCAGGATGTCCCTGGGTTGGTGTGCCACAGAGAGCACAGACAGGGAGCTTTTGCACCCAGTTTTCCTTCTGCTAACACTTGTGTGAAAAAAGTTTTTCAGGTGGTTTGCATAATGGGATGACCTCTTTTAGATTCTTATATTCTATTGATATGTGATTTTTCAGTGTGAAAATGAGATGATTTTAAACTGAATCAAACCAAAACAATACTGCACTATGTTTTGCATCGTACAGTATGGCATTATGTTTTGATTTACATACTTTCTTCGTGGAGTGTATTTTCAGCCCAGTGCCCATCCCTCCGGGTTCCACTACGCTGATGAGGAGTGTGGTGTACAGGTCCTTACGTTGAAGGTACTCCTCATTGTGGTTCTCCTGTACCTGCCGCCACACCTTGACCATCGTGGTCCCTTCGGTCCGCTCCCTCAGAAGGCGCACAACATTCCCATCCACACCACGCCTGTATGTACAGTCACAACCAATATAGGACAACAAACTGGTCTGGGCCAAGAACTCTGAGACTGTTTACAAGAAGGGCCAGAGCCGTCTCTACTTCCTGCGGAGGCTCCGGTCCTTCAACGTTTGCAATACGATGCTGAATATGTTCTACCAGTCGGTGGTAGCCAGTGCCATCTTCTCCGGTGTCGTGTGCTGGGGAAGCAGGTTGAGGTCAGCAGACGCCAACAAGATCAGCCGGATCGTCAGGAAGGCTGGCGCTGTCCTGGGGGTCCAGCTGGACTCCTTGTTGGTGGTGTCTGAGAGGAGGATGCTGCGCAAGCTGCGTAGTATCCTTGACAACAACTCTCACCCTCTCCATCAGGTGCTGACCTCATACAGAAGCACCTTCAGCAACAGACTCATTCCACCCAGGTGTACCACAGAACGCCCTTTCTTCCTGTGGCCATCAGTCTCTATAATTCATCTACCTCGGGTCGTGAGAGGGACAGTGGAGACTCAGTGACCTGAGGTCAACGCACTGTTATTATTATTTTTGGTCAACGCACTGTAAATGCCTTTCACTGTAATTTTGCACTGTAAATTCAATTTCACTTTTCACTTGTCACTTTTTCAGTATTCATCTTAGTTATTTATTAGTATTTTATTACTGCCAATTTGCACTATACATATTGTTGTGTATTGTATATACCTACGTATTACTGTAATAATACTGTAAATTGTGCAATTCATCTATCAATACATTTAGATTTAATTTAGAGTTCATTTTGTTATATTTTGTTTATACTAGTTTTGTTTAGTTAGTTTGTTGTTATTTAGTTTTAGCTTTAGGTATTAGTATATTTGTGTGTGCATTTATTCCCCCTGTGTCAACTGTTGCACCTTAATTTCCCTCGGGATAAATAAAGTTATCTGAATCTGAAACCTCCTCCACTCACCGACCCACTGGGCCACCTCCTCCGCTCACCGACCCACTGGGCCACCTCCTCCACTCACCGACCCACTGGGCCACCTCCTCCACTCACCGACCCACTAGGCCACCTCCTCTGCTCACCGACCCACTGGGCCACCTCCTCCACTCACCGACCCACTAGGCCACCTCCTCCGCTCACCGACCCACCTCCTCCACTCACCGACCCACCGGGCTACCTCCTCCACTCACCGACCCACCGGGCCACCTCCTCCGCTCACCGACCCACTGGGCCACCTCCTCCCCTCACCGACCCACCGGGCCACCTCCTCCACTCACCGACCCACCGGGCCACCTCCTCCACTCACCGACCCACTGGGCCACCTCCTCCGCTCCTGCCTGCCTTTGTGCAGGTGGTCCGCAGCTCAGGTCCTCGGTGATCATCCTGTTCTATGAGGGGGGAAAATGTATTAAAATAAAGGCCAATAGCAGCATGTGACTTTTTGTGCTCTTTTTCTTTTCTTGCATGTTTACATACATAGTATTAAATATTCCACTGTAATGTCATAACTCTAACAGGTGAAGTGAGTTACACCCGGTGGTGGTAGCCAGACCCACTCTGTGAGGTAGTCCTTCACACGCTGGTTCCCTGTCCCTCCCTTCCTATGTGGGGCTTATCACCTCTGCCCTGTGCTTGTCAAGTAAGCTGGAATCAAATATATCAGTAATCATCATTAATATCCCTGCAATTACCATCAACATGGTATTTAAAATTCATAGCCTACATATGGTATTGAATATAATATGCTTACTACTTCATGTGGCACCACCACATCATGTGTTGCTATCTTCAGTTGTAGCTCCTGAAATAGTCCTAGAGCCACAGTGAGCGACCTGTCACTGAGCTGCTCAACGCTTTTCATTCAAACTAATGATCGACGAAAAGACATCGCGTTAAACTTGAACTCAGTATAAACAGTAATTATTTCAGTCTTACCAACAAATACTGTACAAATACTTGTACACACACAGCGGTAGCGATCGAGGTGAAGTAAGTTGTGTCCATTACCTTCTCTAACGATCCGATCCGATAGTATATACAGTGGGTGTTACTGAATGTTGTTACCGAATTAGCATAGTCCAGACAGTTACGCAGTCTGATTGGTCTAGAGAGTGAACTTCAGCTGTAGCCTCTCGACCAATGAGAACGCCTAACTGTCTTCGACCAACGTAGACCGTAGTGCTACCGTAAAACATATATATCTGCGCACTGTGTATTTATACCGTTTTTATATGGCAACTTTTGTTTTTTTGTACCGTTTCTGGATCATTTAAATTTGAAATCGTTGCTTCTAAGAGTGTCGTGTGGGGATTGCTAGAAAATGTCGTTGTACTTGATGTACAATGACCAAAAAGGGCATTCTGATTCATCTGAGTATTAAGCTCCGAGGACCGTAGCCATTCAGAAGAGCAGTTTGGTTCTAAGCGGCCGACCAATGAAACGGTCCGACGGGTCTCGCTCGAGCTGCGCCATTTTACTGCGTCCTCCTCCTCCTCCTCATCTTCCTCCTCCTCCTCCGCCATCCGGCAAGATGGACCCCGCGCTTTGTCTGCCCTGACCGGACGTGCCCGCCTGTGCCTCTCTCTGTCGGTGACATCGAGTCCAATCGCACGTCCCGTCAGACTCGGGTTGACCGTGGCCGAGGTTCCCCGTCGTGTGTCCCGTCCCGCCCGCCCCGGAGAGGAGGTAAGGAGACGCCGTTCGAGGGGGTTTTGTGGGTGTTTTTAGACGACTTAATGTCCGCCTAAGTTCGCTCCTCCCTGCTAGCCTAGCCTCCTCCCGGCGGAGGGGAGCGTGTGTCGGCCTAGCCGCGGTGTACCGCCGGTAAACCGAACCCCTCGGACCCCACGACGACGACGGTCGTCTCTCTGCGTACCACCGCGGGTTTATTGGTGAAACAAAATGCCGGGTGCGTCTCTCTCTTTCAGGGGGCGACCCTCTAGACTTAAGTGGAGAACTTTATTCGCGATGGATGTCTGAATAATCCCGAGGCTAACTAACGTAGCTGTCGGTGTATGGCGGCGCTGGCGCAGCTAGCCCAGATGTTGCTATTCCCTCAAACCCCGCAGTTATTGTGCTAGCGTGTAAGGCGGGGGGGGGGGGGGGGAGAAGGCCGGGGGTTGCTGCACATTTTTTTTTGTCTGTTGCATTTTTCGGCGCATGGACAATGCACGCATGCACCGCTATTATTGCAACGTTGCCGGGGCAACATGAAAGGACGGATGCGTTGAGCTGCTGCTAGCCCTCGGTGTTGATCATCTTCATCAGGAGGAGGATGACGAGCTAACGGTGTTAGCGCTCCGTCAAAACACCGGGGCTCTGGTACTTTAACACCGGGGACGCCATCACGCCGCTACACACGCGTTGTTAACTCGCTCATTTATAAGCCGATGTGTGTTGACGTTAGGGCTGTGTGTGTGTGTGTAGTTTATTAGTATGACTGAGCGGATCGCTGTTCTCTGAACACCTTGCTAACGGTCTAATCATCGTCCTCATCATCGCACGTTATGATGACGCAGGACGCCAATGTAAACAATGAGACGTCGAGCCGCTCGGAGTAGGCTTCCTGCAGAGCCTGCGACGGTCGTACAAGAGCACTGACTTAATTGATCTAAAAGGAATCTCTTAATTGGTAGTACTATATGTTAAATCAATTTTTTAAAAGTCTGCAAAAAATGCAAAGAGAAGTAGGGAAGTATGAGTGAATCGGTTTGTTCTGACATTGCAATTTTAAATCTCCAACTAATTGCTTACATCTCAGGAACTGACAACGGGCATATTGTTTTAACATTTTAAGTAGATCATCTTAACATTTTCACTGATGATATTCATTTGGGTAAAATTGTCCCTAACCGTAAGTAATTGATAATCGTCCGTGATTGTAATCGTCCCCCACTTTAATTTTGTTTATTGGAAAGTTGACTTCAAATTTACCTTAGAAAGTCTAAACTCTAAAATAAGTCTTAATTAGATTAATTAATTAATGCAATCCTGCCTTAAACAGTACTAACCCTGGAGGTAAACGATTGAAGTCAATAAGTTTGCGTCTGACCGTCGGACAACACTGCATGTGTATTGGATTGGATTTATTAATCAAATTATATTGGACTTGCTGGATCTGTATGACGAAAGTACGGAGATTGACCCTAAAACAAAGCATATACACATGATGCAGAATGAAGTCAGGTTAATCCATGGCTCAAGCTGATTAATTACATCAGAATGTCTTTGTTTTGAAATTGTTGCTCAATCCCTGTTAAGGATAATAAGATTTGGGTATTTCAATACAGATGAGCATGGCTTCTTGTGAATCGGCTCCAGATCAAGGGGATGAGATGGCAGAGGAGGTAAAGCCAATTTATTTTTGTTGTAAATTACATGCAATCTTTTTCAAATATAAGATGACTATTTTAGTCATTGTAATCTTATAGCCCTTATCTCGGCATTAAGCTATTACTAACTACAAACTATTCTCCTCAGCCTGGCAGTTCAACAGAGACTATGAAGACCTCTCGCAACAAGAGGTACATTTGCTGGTTTCCTTTTGTTTTCATTGGTTGTGATTCTTTCATGTTGACACACACACACACACACACACACACACACACACACACACACACACACACACACACACACACACACACACACACACACACACACACACACACACACACACACACACACACCCCTATGCACCACACATGGCTGTAATGCTCCTTATGTTTTTAGAATGCCGGTCACCGACGATAAGCACACTGGAGAGAATAATTCGGACAGTTCAGAAGAGTCTGAAAACGACGCCACTTCCGACAATCATTCCGAGAGCAATGGAGGCTGCGTGTCTAAAAGTGAGAGTGGTCAGGCTCATCATATCGACATATTGGGATTGTTGTTGTGTAGGCTAGTTTCGATGCTAAATGTATTTCTTTTCTCCAGCCACCTTGGTGATGAGCCCAGTTGTGAATGAAAACAAAGGAGCGATGAAGCTCAGAGTGGATTTCAAACAGCACCACACAGGTAATGGGGTCCCATGCGTACCGTTACACACACTGCTGCCACTATCAGAACATTGTTATTAACATTACACTTTCATACTTTTCTGGACTCATTACAGTTACTGCACTGTATTCATAATGCTGCTGCACTACTGGCACTTTAAATGCTTTTAAATATTTTTTGCACAATTCACATAACACATATCAGCCACTTTGTGGTGTGGTGTGTTCATTTTTATTGTATATATTTTGATGGTGTTTTGGAGCTGTATACTGCTGGAGGGAATGGGGAGTAAGCATTCCAATGTACTTGGATGTACTTACAGTTGCAAATGGCCAGTATATATCTTGTATCTTGTACACCTCTGCATTAAAGTGTCTTTAGTGTATTTAGTTGACCATTCGTTCACCGTTACAGATGATGCCTTGCAGAAGAAGGTTGACTGCACGGCATGCGGGCAGCAAGTGAATCAGTTCCAACGCAACTCTGTGCTTGAGCATCCTGTGCTCAAAGTGCTTATTTGCAAGGTAGCTTTTTCCATTTGGTTTCGGCCCTCACAGCTGCCTTGGGATGTGCAGTAAACACGAGTTGCCAGTGCTAAATTCATGTTACGCACATTTCATGTATATTAATTGGTTTAAAAATGTCCCTGTGTCTAGTCATGCTACAAGTATTACAGAAGTGATGACATCAGCAAAGACTCAGACGGAATGGATGAGCAGTGCAGGTATGGGTGTCTTATTTAGGAATGTGGAGCCTCATAACCACTCGATCTAATCCCCATGAAGGGGATGCATGGCTTCGACCACTAGCAATTTAACTAATGTAATGTATTAGTTGACTTACTGGTAAAAATATAAGAACTTTAAGTTCTAGTATATTTGGTATACATTTTAAACTCTTCACGTTTTATTAGGTGGTGTGCTGAAGGGGGCAAACTGATTTGTTGTGACTTTTGCAACAATGCCTTCTGTAAGAAGTGCATTCTGCGCAACCTGGGTCGGAAAGAGCTGTCCCTTATCACCAATGAGAACTCAAAGTGGCACTGTTACGTATGCACCCCGGAGCCCCTCTCGGACTTGACCTCCAAATGCCATCGCATCATGGAGAAGTTGGAGCAGGTGTGGAACAAGGACCGCAAACCGGAGAGAAGTCGGGAGCGCGACGGCAAGCAGCACAAAAGCAAAGACGTGAAAAGGCACAAAGCCGTCAACGGGAAAGAACACGGCGAGGACTCTGGGACCATGACCTTTTACTACAAAAAGCTGCATGTGTCCAAAGAGCTTGTTAAAAAGGCCAAGAAGCTGGTTGAGACAACCGCTGGGCTAAACAATACTTTCATTCAGTTCATTCAGCAGGCCACTAAGGCGCAAGAGGACAACTCCGTCAGGTATAGACACTTGAAGGCTTTCAAATCTGTGCTCACTGATTTGAAAAAGGCCCACACTGCCCTCGAGGAGGCTTTGGAGCCGGAGTTCAAAGGCATGGAGTTGCAGAACAGCGAGGAAGGGTTACACGTCTGCAGAAAATGCATGGATGATGAGACCCCTGCAGCAAATGACCTCGTGGATCATATCGCAGACGTTGCTGAGGATGCTGCAGCCGCAGAGGAGGAGGAGGAGGAGGAGGATGAGGTGGAGCAGCAGGTGGAGGAGGAGGATGATGATGATGATGATGAAGAGGACGGCGCAGATCACTCCCCGGGTGAGGCTGAGCTAAAGGAAACAGACAAGGGTACAAAGAAGGCCAAAGTAGCGGTTAAGTCTGAGGACTGTGATGACGATGAAGACATGCCAGTGGATGAAGTCTCCCTGGACCACGACATTGTCTCGGTTCCCCCCTCGGTTCCCGAGGAGCTCTTTCAGATGGTGGAGAGTCTAGCCGACTCCTCCATGCTCTCACAGGCTGACGACACGGCCGACGAGGAGGCAAACGGCGCGGCTAATGACTCCGCCAACGGCACAGCCCTGGTGTCAAAGGAGAAGACGGCAAATTCTCAGCGACACCAGCCAAAGGTGAAGAACCTCATTGTCAAGCTCACTCCCGTGCCGGTGGTGACAACGTGTGAATCCAGGTCCTCCAGGTCGTCCCGATCCAGGTCCAAGAATAAGAACAAGGACAAGAAAGTGGAAACCCCGAAGAAGAAGAAAAAGAAGAATGAAGGAAAAAGGGATGAGGGAGTAGGAAAGAAGAAGGTGGTGGATGAAGTAGAAAAGAAGGTGATGGAAGAGGAGGAGGAGGAGGAGGAGGAGGAGTTGCCGCCGGCAGAGGAGTTGCCAGCGGAGGAGTTGCCAGCGGAGGAGTTGCCAGAGGAGGAGGAGGAGGAGTTGCCGGCAGAGGAGGAGGAGGAGGAGGAGTTGCCGGCAGAGGAGGAGGAGGAGGAGGAGGAGGAGGAGGAGGAGGAGAAGAAGAACTCTGGTGCTGAGGAGAAGCAGAGGAATGGAACTCCACTGGATGGCATGCCCAGTAAGCGTCGCTCCAGCCGAGTGAAGACCACACCTCTGAGGAAGCAGACAGAGAGCAAGACCAAGGAGGATTCCTCTGAGGCAGAAGAGCGGAGCCGTGACAAGGCCGGCAAGTCCGGCAGCATCAAGACCAAAGATGGAAAACGGACCAAGACCTCTCCCGGGGACAAAGGGGCAGACTCCGACTCAGACGAGGTACCCGATATACTAATGCAGACGGCCGCAGCCCAACACAGTTCTGCTGAAGAGGAGGGTGCAAAGAGTGCTAAAAAGTGCTTGTTTAAGCAGGACAAGAAGAAGAAGGAGGAGAAGCCAAGCAAGCGCAAGAGAAAATCCGAGTCCTCGGACTCTGACTTAAAGGACGAGGGCAAAAAGAAGGCTTCTGTGAGCTCCAAGAAGGCTTCCAAGAAGAAGAAGCACAGCGGATCAGAGTCTTCAGACTCTGAGCTGGACACAAAGGACCCGGGAAAACTGAGTGCACAGAAGAGAAGGTCTAGCCGGATGAAGAAAAAGGAAGAGGCGAAGGAGTCTCCCGATGCCAAGGCCGGGGATCGAAAAAGGTCCTACGAGCAGAAGCGCAAGGCGAGGAAGGCTAAGGATGCGTCCAAGCCAGGGTCGTCCTCCAGCGACGAGGAGGAAGATGGCGACGACAGGGCTGTTGATGGAGAGGATTCCGGAGAGGACAGCGATCAGCAGAAGATCAAGCCTCTCGTGGAGGAGAACGTGGCAACAGCAAGCGGGAATTTCAATCAGTCCTCAGGTGAGCACCACTAGCAGCGTCTTGTTAAACACGCTTCTAATCGAATTGTTGACTCAACTTTTGACTAATGTTTTTTTATTATTTTACAGGGGATGAAGAGGCCAATAAAGATAACCCTCAGGCTTGTGATGATGATGACGATGAGAACCGGTACGCGTGAGAGAAACCCTTTGTAATCGCTCGATCCTGTTTGAACCCAAAGAGGGGTGATGTCGTCCATATGAATCGACCCAACACGTTTTCCCCTTCATTCTCGTCTTTTAGAATTGCAAAGAAAATGCTTCTGGCCCAAATAAAGTCCAACTACTCCTCTGGCGACGACAGTTCCTCAGACGGTGAAGGAGGAGACAAGGAAGACAAGAAATCAAAGAAAATAAAATCAGAGAAAAAAGATGACGAAGATCAGGACGGTACCACACATTTCTTCTCCTCCTTTAGAACCAAGTGATTTGATGTGCTCAAATGTTCAATATTGGATATTGTCAAGTCGGTCCTAACTTGATGTTTATTGGCCATTCGTAATGTAGTACATAGGAATGCTTACTCTCCATTCCCTCCTGCAGTATAAATATCAAAAACACCATAAAAATAATATATACAATAAAATAAACAAAAAGAGCTGCAAAGTGACTTAAATGATATGTTTTATTTTGATTTATAAAAAAATATATATATATATATATATATTATTATTTTTTCTGGTCCTTGCCTCAGGCTCTGTGAACCCTGTTGTGTGCACTTTACTTACTGGCGTTTGTGGCTCACACGATGTCCTTGGTCCTTCTCTCCAGACGACGACGAGGACTATGTGGAGGACTCACAGCGTGACTCCGACGCCTCCGATGTAGACGTGAAGAAGGGCCGGCGGCACGCCTTGCTCCGCCATAAACTCACTCTGAGCGAAGGAGAGTCTGCAGACGACAAATCCTCTGACAAAGACGAGAAGGACAAGGATGCCAAGAAAAGAACAAAGCGAAAAGGTTTGTTTTTGAGTCTTGATGTTTATGTGCGTCCTACATGTGTCTGTGCATTACACGTGTGCACGGTGAAGCCTTCTCTTAACGCATTCCTGTGGGCCTGTTTAGTGAGCAGCGACAACTCGGACTCAGACTTCGAGAAGTCGGGATCCGCGAGTGATGACGACTCGATGATGAGCGAGGAGTTGAGCGGATCGGAAGAGGATGGCAAGCGGCGTAAGACCAGGTAGGGTGCCCTTGTCCCATTTTTTTTTATTTTTTTAACGTTATCCGGTGTGCTCTGGAACCCGTGCCCCGTCATTGACCCTGGATGCTGCGTTTGGCCCTGAAGGTCATCCAAAAAGAAAGCGGACGAGAAGCGGAGCTACAAGCAGAAGCAGAAGAAGAAGAGGCGCCGAATCAAAGTTGCCGATTCCTCATCCAGCGACAAGGTATTCTAGATTTAAATCTGGAGGATTGAAATCCTCTCTATTGGTCACACACATGTACACACGGCGCCTGTGGAGCAGTGTAGGGCTCTGGTGCCCTGCTTAAGACCACCGTGGCAGTGCCCCGGTGTTTCGGGGACCTGAACAGGCAACCTTCCGGTTCCCAAGCCCAGTCTAAGTCCCCCAAGTCCGTCCCCCCCTGTATTTTAAATTTCACGTCTCGCCGTGACTAATTGCTGGTCAATTTCTTTGTTCTTTTTCTCCACTCCTGTGCTTTAATAACACTTTCTTGCATGTTCATAAGAGGAACTTCATGCATTTTTCCATTCTTTTTTTTCTCCCAAGAGTGGAGAAGACGAAGACGGAGACGACGAGAGCGGGGACGACAAGGACACTCCCAAGGGCCGCAAAAAGATCCGCAAAATCCTAAAGGACGACAAGCTCCGCATGGAGACCAGGGACGCCCTGAAGGAGGAGGAGGACCGGAGGACACGCATCGCGGAGCGGGAGGCGCTGAGGATAAAACTCAGAGAGGTATCAAATGTAAAGTAACCAGTTAGAGCACTGCAACTCACACAAAACATCTCAACGGGAGCCAAACATCTTGGCTCCCGGCCAAGGTAACGGAACCGAGCGTAACGAGTCGGTACCCGAGGTACATGGGGAGCTCACCCCCTCTTTCTTCTGCTCCCCGTGGTCTCAGACTGTCGTGTTGAAGGTGTCCGCTGAGATGGATTGCCCCGTCACCACCAAGCTGGTTTTGGATGAGGACGAGGAGACCAAGGAGCCAATGGTGCATGTCCACAAGAAACTGGTCACCAAGCTGAAACCGCATCAGGTCGAGGGTGAGTGACGCACACCGGCTGCCTTTCCTCCCCGCAGGCCCCCAGGTGTGGACGGCCCCCCTCTGATGCCGACCGGGAAATAAGCCTTTTGTTCTGTCGCTCGTCCTTTAGGTGTACAGTTCATCTGGGACTGCTGTTGTGAGTCGGTGAAGAAGACTGAGAAGTCCACCGGCTCTGGTTGCATTCTGGCCCACTGCATGGGCCTGGGGAAAACCCTGCAGGTAAGAGTCAAAGCCGCCCTTTCTCCTAACCATTTGTATTTATTTATTTATATTTTATTTTTTACCTTCTCATGGCACCAATTTCTTATTATATTCCCGATTACCAAAAAAATCTTCCAAAATCAATCACAAATCATCTAGAGTCTCTGTGTCGTCTGATTGCAGTTCTGTGCTCTGTCCTGCAGGTGGTGACGTTCCTTCACACAATGCTGCTCTGCGAGAAGCTCAACTTCTCCACAGCACTGGTGGTCTGTCCCCTGAACACTGTGCTCAACTGGCTCAACGAGTTTGAAAAGTGGCAGCACGGCATGAAGGATGAAGAGAGCTTAGAGGTTGTGTGTGTGTGTGTGTGTGTGTGTGTGTGTGTGTGTGTGTGTGTGTGTGTGTGTGTGTGTGTGTGTGTGTGTGTGTGTGTGTGTGTGTGTGTGTGTGTGTGTGTGTGTGTGTGTGTGTGTGTGTGTGTGTGTGTGTGTGTGTGTGTGTGTGTGTGTGTGTGTGTGTGTGTGTGTGTGTGTGTGTCAGTCACACTTTTGAAATACTGTTTTCATTGACACCAGGTGACGGAGCTAGCGACGGTGAAGAGGCCTCAGGAGAGGGCGTACGCCCTGCAGCGGTGGCAAGAGGACGGTGGCATCATGATCATAGGATACGAGATGTACCGGAACCTCACGCAGGGCAGGAACATCAAGAGCAAGAAGCTCAAGGAGACCTTCCAGAAGACTCTTGTAGACCCAGGTGTGTGTCTTGGTAGAACAATCGCATTTGTGTGTGCTCTCACAAATCAGAAAGTCTTGATAGCAGACTAAGTCAAATCCCAGTGAACCTTGTTTTGTAATCATGTTGCTGGAGGCGGCACTTAACCTCGTTCTCAAGCGTTCTTGAAACGTTTCAACATTCAAGAATTGTATTTGCAATTTGAATACCGTAAATAAATATACAAGAAAAGTGTGGGGGAAAAAAGTACAAGTAAACTAAATAAACAGTGGTTGCTCGTAGAGACGCGCTCTACTCGATGGGAAGATGAGCTAAAACGCGTGTGTGTGTGTACGGCAGGTCCCGACTTTGTGATCTGTGACGAGGGCCACATCCTGAAGAACGAGGCGTCTGCGGTGTCCAAGGCCATGAACTCCATCACGACCCGCCGGAGAGTCATCCTGACCGGAACTCCTCTGCAGAACAACCTCATCGAGTGTAAGTCTTGGCCCTGGACCTCCCTCTCCAGACGGGTCCGTATCCCCACTGGGTACACTTCCTATGGCCGGCAGAGAGCGGCTAGCCAGGCCAATGTATTTTTATAATTCTAACTTTCATACACTACAATAATAACCTCCATTATCATTGGCAGTGCTTTCGGGATCACATTTTAAAGAAGATTTTTTTTTTCAATAAAAAAAATAAACATTCACATTATTTAGTTTAGTTTCAAGCCCTAATTATAGCGTGGAGGCCAGCCCGGGATCTTCTAGTGTTTTTATGTATATTTTTTATTTTAGTCCAGATATGTGGTGCGTTTAGTTTTTTGTGATCGTCTAATACGGACTTGTCCCTCCCCAGACCACTGCATGGTGAACTTCATCAAGGAGAACCTGCTGGGCTCCGTGAAGGAGTTCAGGAACCGCTTCATCAACCCCATCCAAAACGGCCAGTGTGCCGACTCCACGGAGCAGGACGTGCGCGTCATGAAGAAGAGGGCTCACATCCTCCACGAGATGCTGGCTGGTTGTGTTCAGGTGAGCCGCTACTCCTCCTCGGGCACTAGGAAACCTGGCAGCGTGTTAATGGGGCGCTGTTGAACAGGTTAAAAATAGTGCAGTGCTTTTTGCGGGTTTGACTCCCAGCCGAAAGACTCCGGGTTAACGACGCTCGTCTGAATTCACTGTAATCCGTGATTCCCTTTTGGATAGAAGTGCTGAGTGACTAAATGATGTTAAATGGGTGGTTGGCAACACACATTGAGGTGTTGCTATTGATATAGAATGATGTGGTGTGAGGCAGCTGGCATGGTCTTTCCAAATGGAGTAAACCACCATTCAGCACAGCTCAGTTCATACCCTGTGATTTACCGGAGTTTATGCCAAAGGTTTGAAGAGATGCCGGCAGCATCTCATACATCAATTCATTTAGTTATATTTAGTTTATACTAGTTTTGTTTAGTTAGTTTGTTGTTATTTCGTTTTTAGCTTTAGGTATTAGTATATTTGTGTGTGCATTTATTCCCCCCGTGTCAACTGTTGCACCTTAATTTCCCTCGGGATAAATAAAGTAATCTGAATCTGAATCATACGACGGTGTCACTTTTAAGAGGGTTTCTGGATTAATTCTTGCTTTATTGGTTTTTCCGCCAACATGCATTCTGTTTGTCGCCTGTGATCTGGGATCATTTTCTAACGCCTCTGGCAGGGAACAGTCTAATGGACTGGATCCGCTTTCATTTGGTGTCGTGTTTGCAAACACTTCGTCTGTGTTGAAAAACACTTAATCACCATTCTTGTTCCCGCTTCCTGTGCACAGAGAAAGGACTACAGAGCGCTCACAAAGTTCCTGCCGCCCAAGCACGAGTACGTGTTGTCTGTGAGGGTCACACCCATCCAGTGTAAACTCTACAGGTACTACCTGGAGAACTTCACAGGTGAGCCGCTCCTGTGCGTGTGTGGGTGTATCGGTCTGTCCTTTTATGAAGGGCTCAGTTTAGATGGGGCGAGGGACTAGTGTCGCCACCGAAGGCAATCTGGTTATGTGGAGGCGGTGAGATGTGCAGTGGTGCATTCAGCTGTGTTCACCGACGCTCAGGCTGCCCATGTCGTGTCTGAGACCGCTGCAGCCCCAAGGTGATGTCTCGGCACTCGAGGCCGATAGCCACTAGGCTTCTTTGTTTAGACTGTACTTGGATGTGAAAGATGGCCTGACGCCAATACACACACGCAGACAAACGTACACACACACACACACACACAGACAGACAGTCTCCCCCCATTCCATCTGCGGTCAGTGTGTTGCCTTGTGAAAAGAGGCAGACTGACTGAAGATAGTGAATCCCCTTTCAGACCGTTACCTGCTCTGCATTTCTGGCTCACAGATACACACACACACTCTCTTATATCTTTACACATACCTCTGTGCAGGTGTGGGGAATGCAAATGAGGGAGGCAGGGGTCGTGCAGGAACCAAACTCTTCCAGGACTTCCAGATGCTGAGCAGGATCTGGACCCATCCCTGGTGCCTCCAGCTGGACTACATCAGTAAAGAAAACAAGGTGAGGATAAGAGGGTCTGCTCTGCATGCACACGTCCCTCCACCACGGCCCCTGAATGAGGATGACACAATTGAACGTGAATGGGACTTCCACACCTGACGGAACCTGAAGTTACGTTAGTTACATTCTCGCCAAATACACAAATCAACACAGTGAATGCATTGAAGGTGCAGTAGTGTGTAGAATGCATCTAGCGGAACGGACTGGAAAATAATATTTATGAATGTTTGTTTTAGTGTATGTATTTTGTTGGTTGCAATCTGCAACCTGACCACTAGATGCCACTAAATACTACGCTCTGCATCTTTCATAAAAGTGGATAAATGTGGATACAATCCTCTGCTCTCAGGGTTACTTTGACGAGGACAGCATGGACGAGTTCATCGCCTCGGAGACGGAGGAGTCCTCCATGAGCATGAGCTCTGATGACGATAAAAAAAAGTAAAATACTGAAGAAGGAAAAAAAGACTGAATTTGCATCTTGTATATTTCTAAAATGCCGGATGAATGCCGGCATTACTTTTTTATTTGTTGTAACCAGCAACAGAAACAATCTCTATTTTGCACATTTAGGGGAGGTATATAATTAATTTATTAATTATTAGGGGCAATTAACACCTTTGGCCAAAACTCATGTTCATTCCTTAATAACTTTTAATGCAATAAAACACATGATGCCACTGTCCTTTTTGCATCAAACCACCGAAAGCCACCTGTAGGACGATAGAGGAACTACACGTTAAGTCGTGTTTCCGCCAGGACTTCACACGGGCACAAGTCAGTGCTTCCGCATGGTCCTAAACACCTAATAGCCTTTTCTTTTTCTTTTTTCGGCATCAGGAAGAAGGGCAAGGGGAAGAAGAAGAAGAAGAAGGAGTCAGAAGACTCTGACAGCGACGCCCTGGAAGTGATAAAGGAGTGGAACACCAGCTCCCGGGGAGGGGATCCGTCATCACGCAACCGAGCGGAGCCCGTAGAAGAAGGTGAGCCCGGGTCACACACACTCATCACGGAAGAGCCCCTGCTCTTTACTACTTTAATAGTCCATATGTTTTTACTTTTATATTTTTTGGACTCGCACTAACTCAAACAAGGGTTAGTCACAAAAAAGTCACGCAGTTTTGTATTGCGGTGTGAAATTGTGAGCTGTAGCCTCCGTGGTCATGCTGCTTTGATCAACACTCTGCCCCCCCCACCCTCTTCTACCTACCCCCCCCCCCTCTACCCCCCACACACACACACAGCTCGGCCCTCTGCATCGGGCCCAGGGTGCCGCTCTCCTGACTGGCACAAGGAGTTTGTCACCGAGGCTGACGCCGAGATCATGTCACATTCCGGAAAGATTTCACTCCTCTTTGAGATCCTCCGCATGGCGGAAGAGGTGGATGATAAAGTGTAAGCCGTGTACTTCAACTATAATTAATTTGTACGTCCTGATGTGGTAACTTGTCCATGCAGGTAGGCACCATCTAGTGTTTGTGTGACTGGCTGGTGTTTGGGTTAATCACAGGCTAGCCCTGGCGTACGCTGGCTCTTATCTCCTGTCCCTCCTCGCCCTTCCTCAGGCTGGTGTTTAGCCAGTCTCTGATCTCCCTGGACCTGATCGAGGACTTCCTGGAGATGGCTGGTAGGGCCCGGGAGGAGGCTAAACCCTCTCCATACAAAGGTAGGCCTCACATTGTAACCACACACGCATCTTCAATCTACTTTGCCCATGAAGATAGCAAAACGCTAGCCTCGTGAGACCACCCTGAGTTTCACGTTTGCATTTCCCAGTAAATAGCAGTCTGGCCGAGCATATCTAAGTTTTTGAAGAAAAAAAAAACAGCATTTAATCAAGCCAGTCCAGAGCGATCCGAGAGAAACAGAACGTGAACTCGTGAGATGGGTACGGTCTCACGAGGCGAGCGGGAACCCCCAACAACACGTGGATCACATTCTCCACCGAGTTCCCCCAATGCTTCGGGTTTTCCTCCTGCGCCGCTCTGCTGTGTGAACAGCGGCCCGCGTTAGTTTTCACGACGTGCTAAAATCACCAAGCAGCGTTTTGACGGCTGATTGATTGGAGCTCTGGTGGGCGTGTCTTGAGGCTCATTCTTGTGGTTTTACACTGCTGGTCTTTGAACTAGGCTAACCATGTGTGAGGTATAAAGAATGCTATTATTATTATTATTATTATGTACATGCTGGGTTTTCACACGTGGGCTCACGGGCCCACGTGTGCCCTCGTGCTCGACGCTCGCACACACTAAAGGACAACGAGCGAGCGAACGCACACACACAGCCTCTGCCATAAGGTCATGTTCCTAATTAAACCTTGGCAGCTGTTTTTGCTTTAATTTAAAAAATGATTAGACCTTGACTTTGTTTTTTAAATTCTTTCTTTATATACCCCCCCCAAAAAATGTTTGCTCAAGGGTTGGCAATTTGTAATGAAAGATCACAGTGCTGTAATTGGAAACATACCGAATTGTTGGTTATGAAGCCTAGCGCAGGGGGGGATGAGTGGCACGGCCATCTTAACTGCCAAATGTGGCCGCTTATTCTCACAAAACCACTTGTCTGTTCTTACGCAATCCATGTGTGTGTGTTCTTCCCCTGACACTTTGTTTTACATTTTAAAACGGCCCTGCTGATGTGTCCCCCTGCAGGTGATGGCAAGTGGTTCAAGAACATTGACTACTATCGCCTGGACGGGTCCACCAACGCCCTCACCAGAAAGAAGTGGGCGGAGGACTTCAACGACCCCAGCAACATCAGGTACACCCCCGGTCCCCCACCCCGGTCCCCCACCCCGGTCCCCCACCCACAGCCATCGTCTGCCACATCAACCAACCAATCACGTGCGTGTCAGACGGAGCCTGAGCCCATCGCTAAAGGCTGCCAGGGCCGGCGTTGCTTCCTTGTTTTCCTTATGGCAATATTCTACTTAAGAAAGACTCATTTGCTTTTCAGAAATGGCTACAGTTTTCTACACGGTGTTCATTTGAAACCCTTATACAGACACTTTTTCTCTACTACTGCTCGCAGGGTTTGTGTTCGCCAATGACGTGTTGCCATATCGTATCATCGCCTACTGCAACATGATCGGGTCGAAAAGCTGGCCTGATTTGTGAGACTAATGTGACCTTAACTCTCTCCCCTCCTCCTCCTGCTGGACCGCTGGGCGTATCCCTCTCCCTCCTCCTCCTGCTGGACTGCTGGGCGTATCCCACTCCTCCCTCCTCCTCCTGCTGGACTGCTGGGCGTATCCCACTCCCTCCCTCCTCCTCCTGCTGGACCGCTGGGCGTATCCCTCTCCCCTCCTCCTCCTGCTGGACCGCTGGGCGTATCCCACTCCCTCCCTCCCTCCTCCTGCTGGACCGCTGGGCGTATCCCTCTCCCCCTCCCTCCTCCTGCTGGACTGCTGGGCGTATCCCACTCCCTCCTCCCTCCTGCTGTGACCGCTGGGCGTATCCCACTCCCCTCCTCTAGGGGGCGCTTGTTCCTCATCTCAACGCGAGCCGGCTCCTTGGGCATCAACCTGGTGGCCTCCAACAGGGTCATCATCTTCGACGCGTCCTGGAACCCCTCCTACGACATCCAGAGTATCTTCAGGGTGTACCGCTTCGGGCAGGTGAAGACGGTCTTCGTCTACCGCTTCTTGGCCCAGGTGAGGTTCAAGCTCTTTATTTTAGCCCTCATTGGCTAGAACTTCATTGAAATTGAAACACATTAAACATAGGCTGGGATTACGGAGTTGACACAAAAAAGGGCAATAGGACAATAACTTTTAACGTGTTCGTGTGAACAGTTTGGGTTCTTGAAACACAGCCTACAGTTTAATCCTGTGGACTTCAACTAAAAGCGCACACCTTGTTCTTATCCCCCCCCCCCCCCTCAGGGAACCATGGAGGAGAAGATTTATGAGCGACAGGTGACCAAGCAGTCGCTGTCTTATCGCGTGGTGGACCAGCAGCAGATCGAACGCCACTTCACCATGAACGAGCTGGCCGAGCTCTACAACTTTGAGCCGGAACTGCTAGACGACCCCTCAGGGAAGAAGAGCAAAAGAGCTACACCCATGCTGCCCAAGGTGTGTGTGTGTGTGTGTGCACATCAGTTGATATGGAACGCTGCCTTTGCATGACTAAACCAGACCCGTGTGCCAGACCACACTTTATTTGAAATATTTTGTTTGTAATATTTAATTGACCGATACATGTTGTTCTTCAGACTCAAAGACTCAAAATGGGCATAGGAACAGGCTAAATACCTGTTAAATGACTACAGATGTAAAGTGTTATTCCCCAACACCCACTTCTCCAGGCCTGGCATCTTAATGCCAGCTTTTCCATCATGGAATGCGTGCGCTGCCTTTTAACTTTCAAGAGTGTTCTTTCATTCCAAGCTTCTATACCCATCTCGATACAGGGGCTCCGACGCAATATTAAAATGTTTTACAGAAGACATTGAATACTAAATAATTAAATAACATCACACTTAAACGTATGTAAATAATATTCCCATAACAAGTAAAGAGCTGGTATGTATTTCTGTCGTACAGAACACAAACTTGACCCTTTCTGCTGTCCAGACGCAGCGCCGTGGGTACCAGGGAAAACCAGGTGCCAGTTTGGATGCGTTAAAAGACAGCGTTAAGTTGTTGGGCTGTGCCTAACCGGGTCGTGTGACATATTGGCGGAACTGGTTATGTTTATTCAGAGATACTTAGATTATTGTGTTTTTAGGAAAGTCTTTTAATTGTGGAATTGAAGCGCATATGATTAGTAGATCAGAGCAGTTACGGATAAATCATGAGATGCCGTTTAGAAGGAAGATGAGACGTAGCAATGAAAGGTCGCAAGTTAAAAAATGGTGTGGATGCATTTGCATCCTAAACATTGAAATCAGAGCCTGAATTGCATAGATGAATAGAACCATCCCTGGTGATAAACCAATTTAGCCACAGAATCAGTGTATTTCAGAATTTTTTTCTGGCTTTTCCTATGACTCATTGTC
Organism: Muraenolepis orangiensis; assembly: GCA_027704905.1. Lineage (NCBI taxonomy): Eukaryota > Metazoa > Chordata > Actinopteri > Gadiformes > Muraenolepididae > Muraenolepis > Muraenolepis orangiensis. The sequence continues at coordinate 33,883,996 of CM051001.1, forward strand.
TTTAATTCGCCTTCGCCGCTCCACAACTCGGCCAATTTTCTTTCTTTCTCACGCTCTGAGTGCAGGTACGCTGTCATCTTCTCGCCCTGACGCCTCCATCTTTTTATAAGAACACATGGTTCTGCGATGAGCCATTCAAGCCAGACCCAAGTGTCTTTTATTTTTTCTCGTCCATATATGCTTTTCATGGACCTGAGTGCATCACTCTGTGGTTACGTTGGTGTGCCATGGGTTTGACCTGTCTTTGCCGGTTTGCGAGGTTTGCAAATGGAATGGATTGAAGTCCCCTCTGTTACTCCCATTCTTATTCTCCCGCTTTTTTTATTTTTTCATTTTTTCGCTTAACTGTTGAGAGGCCTCTTGAGCACCGTAATGGAGGGAGGGGGAAAATGTGTTTTGCATCCACGACATCAGAAGGTCACTCGGCCACCGCTAACCCCCCCCCATCCTTGCACATGGAATCTCTGCAGGACGCCATCTCGGGGGCGGGGGGTGCTCCTCCTCTCCTCCTCCGGGCCCCTCCGCTCCGTCTCCCCAAACTCCTCGGCCGGCTGGAGATTTGACGCGGGAAGATGTGTTCCTTTCATTGAGCCACAGCCTGTTAGTTGTTGCACGATCTTTTCACGAGCCCCGCGACATGTACCCCCACACCTATTAAAGGACGGAGAGGCTGACGAGGGGGCCCCCAGTTTAACAAGCTGACCCCTTATTTGGCCGGGGGCTTCAACGCGATGTGGCAGCCGGGCGTGTGTTCTCTCACGGAAAGAATTCTGCCTGACTGGAATAATGTGAAGATGAGTCACAACGCCCTCCCTCGCCGTACACACACACACACACACACACACACACACACACACACACACACACACACACACACACACACACACACACCACCCCCCCCCCCGAGGGACAGAGGAGATCTCTGGCGGTAGAGGCCGTCCCTGGCCGCTCTAGACAGACGGCCTATTGATTCCTTTTTATTTTTAAAAGTACATTTTCAGATGCCCTGAAATCTATTTCAAGCATCTATGGCCGCTTACCAGGGGCTTCCTCAACCCCTTCCATCCCTGATAGAACAAAGTGCCGACGACGAGGCGGCCTCAGTGTTATCCCCTCTGCTGCTTCTCGTGGTCCCCGGGCGCTCATCCTCTTGTACTGGTCGTGCAGAGAAGGCCCCTTGTGTACCTCCCTCTGTTCACCAGCGCCCTCCACCCATCTCCATGGACGTGCTCCTCCCCTTCAGACCTTATCCCTTCTTTCTGCCCCCCCCCCCCCCGCTCCTCTCCACCCCTGCCATCTTCAGGAACCATCTGTTACCCTGAGTCACAGCGCTGCCTCTGAACGTTCAAAGAGAAGTTGCTTAAGTTGTTTTTCTCCCCTTTTCCCCCTCCGGTCTCTCCTGGCTGATGAAGGGTCATTATTTAAACCTCCGTTTTTAAAGACGTCCTCCTGCTCTTCAGAGAAACTAATTGGAGACAAAAGGAAGCAGACCCACTTCCACTCCCCCCCCCCCCCCCTCTTCTCCCCCACCACCTAATGAGAAAGAGGGTCTCCACCGCCCCCCCCCCCCCCCCCCCCTCCATCAGCACCACCATGCACTATGTGGAAAGGACACCAATGAAAGAAGGAAAAAACGTTTTAGATCTTGTGCGTTGATGCTTCCATCAACAGAAGCAGGGGCAATGCGTGCCTCCTCTCGCTGAGCCGAACTCGGAGTCTTCCCTTTGCAGTTCCCCACGCCGCCACAGATCTGCCGTCTTCAGCCAACCCTCTCGATGCCGACCGTTTCGCTGGAACAAATCATATGCAATGTGTGACCAGAAAGGTTCAGCAGTGGGTCACAGTGTGCGACCGCCAATAAAGCGCCGTGTGGTTTTATAATGGTTGCGGTACGGACCGCTGAATGAATCCTGTAGGTTCGGCCAGGTGCACTTGATAGTTTACGTTACATTATGTAGGGTCGAAGGGGTGAATCAACTTCATCAAAAAGGTTCAGATGACCATGAGCGCTGAATCATATATTTTCAACACACGAGCTGACACATGATATATTTTGACAATGCGTTGTTCACAGTAGAGTGATGGTTTCAGTGTTGACGGATCATATATAGATATATATATCTATATATGGAGCTCTGATTTGTGCTTTACTTATTAATAATCCACTAAGGTAGAGTTGCAGTGTCAAATTTGGAGAACAGATGGAGCCGCATTAATGCCACTAGCTCACTGTTTTGGAGATTTTTTTCTTCATATAATTATAGCTATAATTTATTTATTTAGTGATGGCAGTTATAATGTATATATTGAAGTTTTGGAATAGCATATACACTTTAACTGTGGCATTGGTTGCACTTTCTTCTGAACAATAAGAGGGTATTTGGTGCTATCGAGTTAATCTAGTGCTCCTGATTTCCTAGATTTGGGCGGTTTAATGCAGCGCTGCTCCGAGGTAAACAAGTGAGCCTTGAGTCTCGTCAGCCCCCAGCTCTCTACCCTGGAAACACTAGAAGTAACGGGCGGTGTCATCCATGTTCATCCCGGTGACCTTCCTGACGCACGCACGCACGCGCGCACACACACTCCTTCCCCCTAGTCACAATAATAACTTTTCTCAGAATGGGCCGGCGGTATGTTTATTGTCCTTGCTTAGCCCTCTGTGACTCGGATGACTTTTGTTTCTTTTGTTAATTGAGTGACGGCTCGGTAAAGCCCTCTGGCGTCGTGTTTTGCTCCAGCGGGTGTAAAGACAACATGGTCCCCAGGGGCCCCCGGGGGTCGGTCCCGCCCACCGGCCCCTACGGTGTGTCTGCTCTGAAGCCCACTGAGCAAAAGCCCCCGCTGCCTCTGAGGTGTGTATCGTCGCCTGCCTTAGTTTTGACTGGCCTGGGTTTTGGTATTACAAATATCTGTTACCCTTGCATTCCTGCCGTCTGGACTGCCCCCCCCCCCCCCCCCCTCGTCTGTTGCTGTGGTTACAGCACCTGTGCGTCAAACGTTGTTCCTTGAAGGCATCGCCTCCTGGGGCTTTTAAAAAGGAAGGTTTTTGTAAAGGCACTCTTTCAGTGCAGGTCTTTGCTGGACAGAAATAAAAGCATACAGAGGACAATGTAAAGAGCAGTTGGACAAGAGGAGGAAGGCCTCTTAATTTCCTGCTCAAAACTCTCCTTTCTCTCGGGTTCTACCGTTTGTCCATCTTTTGACTGCTTTCCTTAAACATCTAAATCTTTTCACAATGCCAATGTTCCCTTTCATCCCACTCACCCACTGCCTGTAAGGCTCTTCCGTCGCCTAAGTAGGTGTATTGTTGCGGTAACGAGAGGAATAAAGTCTGAGAAGCCATTTTCTTCCCATTAGAAAGGGGAAATTGTGTTAACGTGGTGTAGAGCGTTTTCAACTAGTACCAACTATCTTGTAATGCTGAACCGTGTGGGCGGGGCAAGCAATGTTTTAAAAGCGTCAAAGCTTTTCCAGTTAGTTGCCAAGTTGTAAAGCGCCTTACGTGAGGCCCACATACAATGACGCTCATGTTTTCATCATGGTGGACGTGTTGTGTTGGTGGTAGAGGGGGGGCACCATTCACAATGCCACCATTCTAAACAGTTTTACATCGGTAATGGCAGCGTGCTGACAGGGCCGTTCATAGATGGATAGGAGTTTCAGAACATAAAAACCTAAGTTGATATTATTTTTTTGATAATTTAAGATTAGCGGGTGGACTTTCATCATTCATCTGTAAAAAGACAAATGATCAGCTTTTTATATTATTAAAAATATATATATATTGCACAGTGGGTATCAAGTTAGTATCGAATGACTTGGGTTGAATGCACAGTTTGTTTGACTTTGTAGTTGATTGTTTGTTTTTGTAACTAGTGTACTACAGGTGGCTGAAAGAAATGGATGTTTGCTAACTAGATAATTCCAAAAAAAGGTCTAGCCTATTGTAAGCCCTGTGAGAAGAGAAAGAAACCAAATGCAGTTTCATACTTTGAGTGTTTTAATGAGAGGTCAAATATGTTCTCACAAATCTTTCTGATTTTGACGGCCGCGGGGTGTTCCTCGCGCTGCTATCTTTACGCACCGTAACGTGCGCATCGTGATGCCAAATACCAACATTCCTTCCCCCGATTTTTCTGCTCAAAGGAAAAATCCATAATAAAAACACCACAGTTGACTGGTAATTTACCTCTTCTCATCTCCGAGCATCTGCCCACCCAAAGACTTCTTCTCTCTCTTCCTGTCCCACGCTTTCCCCCTAGCCCCCTAGCCCCCTTGCTCCGCGGTAAAACGATAGGCTTTCTCCGCTGGCTCCTTTCGGATTGACAATGGCTCAGGTCCGATTACCTACGGTCATTAGTGCCGGGTCAGAACTCACATGTATACACACACGCACAAACAACGCAGGAGAGGACGGGAGATCGACCGGACCACCCCGGAGTCGTTGCTAGTGGGGATTAGTATGGCATCCCAGAATGCACTTGGCTCCTGGAGGAGAGAGCGTCTGTTCCATTTGATCTGCAGTTCCTCTGGCCCTATTATGAGGCGTCGGCTGTAAGGGCTCCCATTTCATGCGATCAAATTTGACCAAATGAATCAAACGTTTTGGGGGTTTTTTGGTCCACAAGTAAGCAAATCAATTTATCTTGTCGTCTCCCCCCCCCCACCAGCTGTCACCCCATGGGACTGCATTCAACCTTCATGCCTAAAAGAAAACAAGAGAAACAAGTTACTCAAAATATGTAAATTCTGCGACAATCCAGAGCATTTTGAACAAACCAAAACCGACACCGAGCTTCAAGTGGCGCTGCGCTGGAGAACATTCAGACTGCAGTGGAACCCCACTCATTCCCCCTCCTCAATGGGCTCTTCTGTGCTTTTATGTTGTAATTCATGAGTGGGAGGTGGGGGACTCCTCCTCCTGGGTGTTGGGCGGTGGGCTGGCTCTGTTCCCTGTGCTCCTCAATCCACATGTTCCTGCTTCTCTGTACATCACATTCAGATGCACCGGGTCCCCTGGGGGGGGGGGGGGGGGGGTTGAGTTGCTGCTTTCGTGTCTTCATGTGGAATGACCTAACCCCCGCTTCTACCTGTATCATTCGTCTCATCTTTCTCTGGCTGCTTGGGGGCCCTAAAATGAGGGGGTAGGGCCCTGTGTGGTCTGAGGCGGGTGTGTTTATGTTCTGTTTATGCAAGTGTGTGTGTGTGTGTGTGTGTGTGTGTGTGTGTGTGTGTGTGTGTGTGTGTGTGTGTGTGTGTGTGTGTGTGTGTGTGTGTGTGTGTGTGTGTGTGTGTGTGTGTGTGTGTGTGTGTGTGTGTGTGTGTGTGGTGTGTGTGTGTGTGTGTGTGTGTGTGTGTGTGTGTGTGTGTGTGTGTGTGTGTGTGTGTGTGTGTGTGTGTGTGTGTGTGTGTGTGTGTGTGTGTGTGTGTGTGTGTCAGTCAGATGACGTCCGTGATTAATTCTTGTGGCAGCGAACTCTTTGTCGCTGGGCTACAGGGGGAGCGGTGTAGTAGATGGTCCGTCTTTCCCCCTTACGTACAGGAGATCCCCGGTGCCCTGTGCAGATCACAGGGTTGTATTTGAACAATGTAAGGCAAGACCGAAGACAAGCAAACATGAGCTGTTTGGGAGTAATTTAAACCATGTTTGTCTGACCGGGGGCCAGGCTCTCTGCACTCCTTTAGTTTTTCCTTTTTCTTCCCCCTTTTTAGGTTTCTAAACTCAGGTATTGTTTTCAATAACAGTGATGCCATGGAAACCAGGGTTGCGTGAAGGCGTTTGAACGCCAAACTTGCTCTCCGCTTTTTTCGTTTAGTTTGTTTCGTCGAAACCCATCAGACATTTGTCACATATTCGTTTTTAAATAAAGCTGTTCCAATGTAGGGGGAAAAGTCGTTGTGGAAGGTTTTTGGGGTTCCTGTGTACAATCGATGGATACGATTGCCTCTTTACTGTGAAGGTCAACATGCAAGCAGTTCACTAAATGACCTACTTTAACGACGGGTAGATCCAAGAAGTCATTCAGCAGATGCTTTATATTCCAAGCAACTTGTGGTCAATTTTAGATCCATGTCATTGAGGTGCAAGTATTGGTTAGGCCTAACCTTGCCCAAAGGATGCCAACATTGACTCATGGCCCATCCGTTACTTGCCAAGTTGTTATCCTCCATGACCTTGACCGCCATGTCCCTTTCTCCCCCCTCCCGTAGGACCCCATCCTGGCCGAGCTACTGCACAGCTACAAGGACCACCTGGTGTGCTACCACGAACACGACTCTCTGCTGGACCACAAGGAGGAGGAAGCCCTCAGCGAGGAGGACCGCAAGGCCGCCTGGACAGAGTACGAGGCGGAGAAGAAGGTAAGAAACACTCTTCGGTATGGGAAGGGTTTGGTTGTTGCCCCTGGGGGGTGGGAATCAGAAGGGGCCTCGCGATATGATCGTACAAAGATTTTCGGGCTGCCGATTCTGTATTGGGATTCTGGTTTTTAATGTTGGGGTTTCTGGTTCAGTAGGTCCGTTTTGTCCACCATTGTTTTTCAGATAGTGTCTGAAAATAACTAGAACATGGTTAATGAGAATACACTGTACTGTTGATGTTTCCACTAAGATTGCCTTGACATTTCTGGCTTATTTTTATATATTTTTAGATTTTTAAAATATTTATTTTTATTTTTCCCTCCTATTGTTAGTTGAGTGTTTCTTTGACTTGGGCGCAGGTTGGTTTTAAGCATAAACCCCACCTTGGTCTTCCTGTTGATCCACTGAGCCTCTACTGTGTGTGTGGGTGGGTGGGTCCGCTTCCTCTGTTTATTTGACCACAAAATCTGAACCAAGCGGAGCCGAGATATGAATGCCTGACGCAAAGCTTTAGGTTTGGTCTGTTTTAGTTTTATCTTCATAGACACCTGAATTCAACACATGAAGCGTTAATACACAGAGTCATGTCAACTAGATTGGTCCAAATGTGACCCGAAGTCAGCGCAAATACATGAATAGTATTTAAGTAAGCTATAGGTAACCGGAATGGACCGGAGAGGGTCCAAAACAAAATGATGTGTGCATGCAAAGACTGCTACTCTTAAGCCCTTCTTGCCAGGACTTGTGAATTAGATAGATGGTGAAATAATTTCCTAATATGAAAAGTCTACAGAGATATTTTCATTCAAAAGAGTTTGTCCAAATTCTTCGCCCTTTTGTCGTACATATGCAATGATGGTGTCCTAGTAGCACTGGTGGGCAGACGTCAATGAATGCAGCTTTAATGGTGAATGAGTCAAGTGCATCGGATATAGGGAAGAGCCTTCTCCCTCTGCTGCTCCTTCTCCTCCCATTCTTCTAGTTCCTTTTCTCCCTTGCACCTTGGCCTGATGCCCTCCCTTGTAGAACAAGTTGACAGTTTATTAGTCAGGTTTTTTTTATTGAGAGAGAGAGAGAGAGACATGAAGGAGCAGAGGAGATGTGCGGTCGATAGGAGTTGCTAAGAGGAAAGTCTCCACCCACCTCTTGTAATCCTATAGCCTAATTCTCTCTAATAATTTTTGTGTGTGTGTGTGTGTGTGTGTGTGTGTGTGTGTGTGTGTGTGTGTGTGTGTGTGTGTGTGTGTGTGTGTGTGTGTGTGTGTGTGTGTGTGTGTGTGTGTGTGTGTGTGTGTGTGTGTGTGTGTGTGTGTGTGTGTGTGTGTGTGTGTGTGTGTGTGTGTGTGTGTGTGTGTGTGTGTGTGTGTGTGTGTGTGTGTGTGTGTGTGTGTGTGTGTGTGTGTGTGTACAGCATTTACTGGCTGTAGTCACAGTCACGTTGTGCACTTTTAGTGCTCAACAGTCTGATAGGGATTGTGAGCTTGAACCTCCACCCTGCGGTCAGGAAATTGCCGAAATTGTTCCGCTATCAAAATGTAAGCAATCGCCACGACCCGCTGAGACGAAGCCAAAGCCCCTGTGGTCGGAACCCCCACTGTCTTGTCATGCACTTGTGGAAGTGAAATGCAAGGACTTGGATGTTTTTAGCTCCCGTCCAACACTCTCGGCAGCAGGAGTGTTGTGAGGTGGTGTGCTGCTTCACACCTGCCTTTATACCCAGTTGTAATTACCCCATTTTGTCTTTCAACGCATGCACCCACACACGCACACACAGACACATACACCCGCACACACAGACACATACACCCGCACACACACAGACATACACACAGACACATACACCCGCACACACACAGACATACACACAGACACATACACCCGCACACACACAGACATACACACAGACACATACACGCACACACACAGACCGGATGGCCAGATTACAGAGTGACAAAATTTGACATGGACATCCCGCTGGCCTTTACATTACCACAGTCATTAAGCAGACGCTTTTGTCCAAAGCAATGTAGGAAGGTCGGAGAACAACTCGTCACCAGAAGTCAAAAGTGCATTTCATTCCCAACAAGTCTCCAAGAACTGAACCAGTGCTCGGGTAAAAGTACAATAAGTTGGCAAACAAAATAACCCCTATCTAACTAACAAGCCAACTTTACCTGAATTTTTTATTTATTTTTACGTATTTTAAGTAGAATTTGGGGTGCTCACATGCACACGGCACCCTGCCACCAGTCAAAAGGTTGTTTTCTGTGTCCCGTTGTGAAGGGTTTGTTTTGTGGGCACCGTATCTGGTCCTGAAATGGTTTCACAACACAAACAAGCCCCTCACGTTACAGCCAGACGTGCATGACTGGAGTAGCCGGCTGGTGGGGAGGGGAGGGGCCATGCTCCCACCACCACCCTGCCTCGGCTGTCAGTCACTTGCGATGGCATTCCGACCGCCCTGTCATGCCGTTGGCGGCTCTTAACACCCCCCCCCCCCCCCCCTGAGTGGCATAACCTAATCCTGCTCTTTAGTTGAATGTGGGGGGTATCTCCTCTCCCTCCCCTTCTCACTCACCCCCCCACACACACACACACACACACACACAAGGGAGTCACGTCTCTTGTCTTCCGTTCCCAGGGTTTGTCCATGAAGACCAACTACCCACCAGGCTACCAGATGGACATGGGCAACAACTACTTCCCCTTCAACGTGGCCGCGCTGGCCAACATGAGTAACCAGCAGTTGGAGGTGAACACACACACACACACACACACACACACACACACACACACACACACACACACACACACACACACACACACACACACACACACACACACACACACACACACACACACACACACACACACACACACACACACACACACACACACACACACACACACACACCCCCTCCCTCCCAGTAAGGAGCCTCACATTCCAGAGAGTCTGCTAATTGAGACAGCAGTCAGCTAGCCAGCGGTAACAGTTGGTAGTCACCATGGTCGTGCCAGCTGCTATTTATGCACAGGATAGGTGGGGGGGCTTCATGCTTCCGAACGACGAGTCCAGAAGTAGAACCAATGTGACCGTATTCTATCCGTCTTCCTTCCTCCCCTGCGCCTTCTCAGGACCTCATCAACCAAGGCCGGCAGAAGGTCATGGAAGCCACCAACTCCCTGAAGAGCCTTCAGCGCGACTCGCTGGAGGACATCATCGCCAGAGTGGTGAGTTTGTCTGTCGTTCGACGACCTGTCTCACTTGTTACGCTTCACCGCGTTAAAGGCTAAATTGACACGTGCTCATCCACCGAACGGCCTTGGATGAGGGAGGGGGACTAGTGTCTGTGGGGTTTTTGATGAGGCATGGGTGTGTAATGTGGTGCTGATACGTGGTCTATAGCCCCGTCTTCCCTTGATCAACAGTGGCAGGAGAACCCCTCTCTGACAGAGAGTGAGGTCCAGTCCATGGCTCTGGGCCAGCAGGCCAGCGTGGAGATGGAGCTGAAACGCCGTGAGGCCGTCTATAGAGATGTCCTCAGCAAGCAGCAGACGGTAAGGAACCCCCCCCCCCCCTGTACATATATACGACAAAGTCTAAAACCCTCCCCAAAATACCCATAAGCTCTTCTTCCTTCCCCTCTCCCGTCCGTAGCTGATGATGTACGTGCAGAAGGTCATCACCAACCGGAAGATGAGGGAGCAGCAGATGGCCATGGCCAACCAGGCAACCTATATGAACCAGCTGGCCCAGCTGCAGAACGGCTTGATGGGAAACTCCGGCCTCAGCCAAATGGAGCTGCTGGGGCTCTACCAGCAGCTCCACGGCCTGCCCCCCCACCAGGCCATGGGCAAGAACCCCGGGCCCTCCAAGGGCTTGTAGTGGTCGACCGCCCTCCCCCATCCACCCACCCACCCACCCGCCCCATCCCCCTCAGTCTGAACATGGCGTGGAGACAGCGCCTTGATCCGTGCTGCCGTGACATGGTGGTCAAGAATAGCCTTGTGGCTCGGGGGTGGTAGAAGGTGCCGCTTGCTCCAGACTGGGCTGTGGCCTCCTGTTGCCTCCAGAGGAGCAGACTCACCTCCTCTCTCTCCCTCTCTCCCTCTCTCCCTCTCTCCCTCTCTCCCTCTCTCCCCTCTCTCTCTCCCCCTCTCCCTCTTTCTCTCTCCCTCTCAAGTCCCCGACCGCCCTCCCTTCCTCCTCCAGCTGGGACGGGGAGACTTTAAATGTACAGACGAGTGTGGACTGGGTTGTATTAGCAATTTCATCAGAAATTCTGTATATACTGCCTTAGTGTTATTCAAGTTCTATATCTTCATTTTTTTTGTTCATGTATTTAATTTAAAAAAAAAAACTATTGAGTCAGATGCTTTAAAGCATTTCCCCCCCCCCTAAACGAGGGGCTTGTTCATTATTTACACTCAGTTGTTTTTTTATACCGTTTTAAATGAGTCAACTAAAGCAGTGGGACCAGTGTTGTTGTATGGCCTATAGATTCCACTACCAACAGCTCCAAGACTGCTATTGGTGCTGAGAGCTTCTGCTCTGGGGAGATTAAACAAGGACAAGGAATTAAAAAAAATAATAATAATCAAAATAGAAAAAAAAAAAAAAGTTAAGGCCTTATACCCATTTCCTAAAATATTATGTAAAGTATTGATTTTGAAATATGTTGGAAGACCCTTTTTTTAAAAATCGCGCTTCTACGCATTTTCATTTAGCTGTCTTAGCTGAACATCGTAACGGAATGCTTGTGTACCCGACTGCCTGCCAGTTCCTCGTTAACTTTTGCGTAACATCCTCCTCCTCGTCGTCAAGTGTTGATTAGCGTAGCGCCGTCGCGTCCCCTTCCATTGTTTCCGTTCCGTTGCACTCGTGGTCGCACCTCAAAGCTATAGGATGAGAGAGTGGTCACCCCCCATCAAGGCACCTTTAGGTTTACCAAGGGGGGGGATTCTCTCCTGCTCTCCCTGGTCTTGGTAACAAAACAAAAAAAAAGAATACGATTTTTAAAAAAGAAGTGAATTTTAACCCCCCCCACTCCCTCCTCCCTCCCCGGGGGTTTGGACAGTCGTCTCTAAACGCTTCAAAGGGACGACTGTGGAGCCCAGCGGGGGGGGGGGGGGGGGTGTGCTGGCTGAGCCAGACTCATGGGTTGTGTGAGGAGAGAGAGGGGTGGGGGGGGTCCCCGCTGGACCCTCTCAGGTCAGACCTGGCACCCAGACTACCTGTATACTGCTTTCCTTCATGCGTGTCTCCCAGTGCTTTTAGTCCTGGTGTAGCTGTTAAGATGAGTTACGTAGGGGACAGGTGGCTCCTGTGTGCACAAGGTGTATTTGATCTAGACGGTGAATCTAGAATGTTTATGTTTTTCTGCCCTTAAGATTGTTATGTTAGCAAATCCACCATGATTTGTCATTAATCTAATCTATTATCTTGATAAGTATTTAATATGACATTTAATAAAGTGACCAAAAGGATGTCCACCTCCCATGGTTTTTGTGTGTGCGTTTATGGAATTCTTAGATTAGATTCTAATGTATTGTCATTGAAGCACAAGTACAGTACAGTGAAAATAATTTGGCATCTAACCAGAGTGCAAATGTTGCAGTAAAGTGCATAGTAATATATAATTTACAGTTGCTAAAAGTCTACCGTCTAGGTATAAAAACAGTTATAATATTACTTGTAGAGTATGTATGAGATATGTGCATAATAAATGTGTGTGTATATATATCTATATATATCTATACACACACACAGGTAAGTATTTAACGGGTAGTGATCAGGGGTATGCAATTATGAAAAACAGGATAAATATATGTACAGCGGGTAGTGAGCAGGGATATGAAGTTGAAGGAGTTATGTTATAATAGGAGTTGAGCTGTCCGACAGCATCGTTGCTATACAAACCATACCGTGGCTTCTCTTAAAGGAGCCGTCATGTATTCTAGATGGCTGGTGTGTTAGTGCACATTTGTCTGAAAATGAGAGGCATTTAATACACGGATCTGTGAGATTCTTCTGTTCCAACTGTCTCTTCCTTCAATCTCTCATTCCCCCCCACTCTGTGTGTGTGTGTTCTCATTTCTCAGTCTGCCAGGGTTTTCCCCCTGCATGTCTTTGGACTTTTCCATTCCCAGCCCTCCGGGGAGCTTATGCTTACAGATATCTTCCAGTGTAGAAACATTACAACTATTGCAGATGTTGATTTCCCCCCCCCATACCCTCTTAGCCCCAGGATTACCGCCACTCAGACGTTAGCTGCACAGCCACGCTGGCTGGCTAGCATGTAGCGGCGGGGGCAGCTGTTCCTGTCCATTGACAAAAAATCTATTGAAAAGGGTAATAACATACTAAAAAACGTGAGCTTCTTTTGGGGCCAAATGCAAGCGACCAAACCCTCATCACGCCCCCTGCTAGACCCATGCTGATGTGTGAAGCCAATTAGGGCCTCCAGTTGCATGAGGAATCGGATGAAGGCTTAGAGAAGGCCGCAGTCCTACTAGAGAACTGAGAGAAGGGGCCTCTTACCGTATGACTTCAAGTCAAGGGTTTACGACACAAATTGCCGTGATATTGTAAGGTTCTCAGGAGAACTAAATATCTGCCGTGTCCACCTGCTCTTTTCTTTTCATTTATTTCTTTTCATTATGGGCCATTTGGGCAGAACGCCCAGGCCGTATTTTTCTGAAAGACATTTCAGTTGGTATTATTCATGAGTTGGTTCTATCTACACACGTGTGCAGCGCTGTCTTATTACATCACTAGCCAGGCACAGTCCCCCCCCCCCCCCCCCCCCCCCCCAAAGTAAGAATTCAGACTGCATGTATGTGACTATGTTCAACATTGTGGTCGTTTCTGGAAATTCAACTCAGCCACAAGTGGCGTGTCGGCCAACTCCCATCGCTGGACGCAGGGTCGCTCACAGGGTCACTCTCCGGGTCACAGGGTCGCTCTCAGGGTCACTCTCAGGGTCACAGGGTCACTCTCAGGGTCGCTCTCAGGGTCACTCACAGGGTCACTCTCAGGGTCACAGGGTCGCTCTCAGGGTCACAGGGTCGCTCTCAGGGTCACAGGGTCGGTCACAGGGTCACTCTCGTGGTGAAATTAAGGAAAAGGCGCGATGGAATCAAAACAAAAACATGGGGGAAACTCAGTTATATTTTTTATATATCTTTTAATTGTTACATCAGATTCTTAGCCAAGCAAAAAAAGTCTTCCACAATGAGTACTCAATAGCAGGACAATTTTATTGTCAGGTTGATCTTACCTTATTTTTATTTTTATTCTTTTTTTTTTTGTATAATTTCAGTAGAATCTACCGTTCTGTTAACTTCAAGTTCATTACAAAATAGAGTCTTTGCAATAAATAAATATATAGATTTATATTTATACTTTTGAATGTATAAAATAAATATATTGTACATCTCATAAATAGCATCACCCATTATGTACACATTTTTGACCTCTGACTTTTTCAATGAGTCCCAGTCCAGGAGCCGTTTAAAAAAATTAAAAATAAAGAAAATAAAAGCCTTGAGAAGTGCTTCAACCCAAGATGATTGGACGATGGGGAACTGGGTGAGGGTTATAAAGTAAGTGCTCTTCGATCTACCTATTCATGTCTCGCATCCAACAAATCAGAGAGAGGAGGGCTTAAGGGGGGACGGACAGACAGGCTCCGCCCCCGTGACTTGGCCTTCAGTTTAACCAGCTTTGAAGAGAACTGGACGGACCCCGGGGGGGGGGGGGTTTCCCTTCCTCTTCTGCATCGCTTTATTCTTTTAACACGCCAACGTTTCTGGTAGGAGTTATCTT
>CM051001.1:33905683-33920683 GCA_027704905.1 Muraenolepis orangiensis
TGCCTCGAATGGCATGACGAACAACCCGGACACCTGGTCGGTCCCCCCCTGCCTCTGACTGCCTCTGACTGCCTCTGATTGCCTCGGAGGAAGCCTCTCATTTGTGTGGCTTGCAGCTACAGAGTTTGCTTCATAGCCCGTCATCAGACACATGCGCCTCCTATACGTCACTCAATTGGTTTTGGAACATCCGAGCGACTCTTGTTTTGGCTGAAGAACACGAATAGTTAAACAACAACGAACAACCCATAACATCTTTAGTTCAATGTACCTCCCCCCCCCCCCCCCCCCACACACACACCCTCCCACGCCAGCCACAAAAAAACATGCACCTGTAAATGAACGATATTAATGCGCAATAAATGGGAATGCCAACTGACCTAATCTGTTTATCATTCTATACGAATAGTACAAAAATAAATCAACAGAAAGCGGGGAGGTTTGATTGAGAGCCCGGGGAGAGACCCCCCCCCCCCTCCTTACTGCAGGGTGAAGAGAGACACCTGCACAGAGCGAGGGAGATCTCTCTCTCTCTCTCTCTCTCTCTCTCTCTCTCTCTCTCTCTCTCTCTCTCTCTCTCTCTCTCTCTCTCTCTCTCTCTCTCTCTCTCTCTCTCTCTCTCTCTCTCTCTCTCTCTCTCTCTCTCTCTCTCTCTCTCTCTCTCTCCACGGTGGTGAACTACAACCATTAAAGCCACTTGGACACGAGTCTCGTGGGGAAACGTGTAACTCTAAAACTCGTGCCGTGGAACAAGATGCACCCTGCTTGTTCAAAAAAAAAGCCAAATAATAATAAAGTGTTTGAGATAAAAAATGTTACTGAATTCAAATAATAATAATAAGGTCTATAATGAGCAGTGCAAAATGAGCGGTGCTGTGCGTGAAGAACGGTGCGTAAAATGGCAACTGGCCGAGCTCACCGAAGCGGCTGTGGTCCTGACGTGTTCCATGAACCGTTCCGTTGGGGAATATTTCCAACTGAAAGCCCGTCCTGCAGTACAGCTGCCGGCGTCTCAGGATCCCTCTGAGGTGACCGAAGTCCGTCAGGGACCCCCTCTGGAGACGGCCGTCGATCTGTCCAAGACGCTCATTCAAGCCGACCGACGCGTCTGGCAATAAAGGCATATGTCCGAGTGAGGGAAAACTTTGTAAATCCAAATCAATTGTGCCCAGAAAACCTCCGACCTCTGCCATTATGTTCCACCACTCAACACTTATTAATGTTATCAATCGTTCATGTACTGTGAGTCTGAGGGGGAAACTCTTCACAGGTCCGACCCATGGAGCATGCCCGCAGCGCCGCGTCCCTCTGCTCGGTCAGACGAGTCCTTTCATCGGTAGTCCTCCACTGTATTAATCACTTTGATAACTCTGGTTATCTGATGGAAAAGACCCCGTTATATACATCCTCCCCGGGCATTCTCACATTGGATATTCAAATGCAAGCCACGCCTGGCTGGCATCCCTTTCTTACGAGCATCGGTTTTCTAAAAAAAACTTTAAAAAAAAGTCCACTTGAGGTCCGACGGTTTTATGACCGACGATGCGCTGTCCTTCCCCGTCGTGTCGCTGCCGGTGTGAGAGCCGTGAGTCTCTCCTCATACCCTGAGTCTCTCCTCATGAGTCTCTCTTCATACCCTGAGTGTCCTCATACCCAATCCATCCAACTGGCGAGGAATCCGCGTACTGCTCCTGCGCGCCGTGGCCTCACCCCTCCCGACCGCTCGGAGGAGGATGTCTGATGAAGACTCCACAGAGCGAGGGGAATGCGGGCCCTGAATGGACTCTGGCATCATCATCATCATCATCATCATCATCATCATCATCATCATCATCATCGTCATCATCATCATCATCATCATCATCGTCATCGTCATCATCATTCACGGAATCAAAAGCAACGAGCGTCATTGTTTTCGGAAAACCAGACGACAGGTCACGAAAGGATGAAGAACAAAAAAACAATAAAAATACTCTCTCTCGCACGAAGTCGATCCAAAACGTGCAGACGCCGTTCACTGATTGGGGTGAGGGGTGAGGGGTGAGGGGGTTCCCTTCCCGCTTCTTGCAGTACAAAAAAGAAACAGCATTTTCTCTAGTGGGCCTTTATGGTCAGAGTAACAACTGTGTGTGGGTGTTTGCATAGGTCGGAGCAAATATGCTATTACAGCGCAATCTTCTGCAACCCAAACCTTTTTATGAATGCATTCTCCCCTCCTCCTCCTCCTCCTCCTCCTCCTCCTCCTCCTCCTCCTCCTCCTCCTCCTCCTCCTCCTCCTCCTCCTCCTCCTCGGTGCAAGCAGGTGCTCCCTCTCCCCTTCTGTTGGCTTATGGCTTATATTGTGATGGCAGCTATAGACCACTTATATTACAGTCCACCAATAATCCACACACTCCTGACCTGCACTGCATGGTCATCACCAGGCGGGCATCAGTTTATTAACGCAGAGATACGACTTACTGCAACAATGGTTCACTTTTCTCTTACTTTTTGTATTATTATGGATGTGGATTTATTGATGGCGCCTGCTGTCCATGCAGTACAGGCTGTATATTAATGTGTATTTATGTGTTTTGTCCAGCTGTCCCTGGGTAGATCTCATACAACATGCAACCCCTCCTCCATCACCTACCCTACCCCTCACAGTGTATCCTGGATCCTGGCTATGCATCTCAGTCTAACACCCCCCCCCCCTTCCAGTCTAACACCCCCCCCCCCCCTTCCAGTCTAACACCCCCCCCCCCCCCCCCTTCCAGTCTAATACCCCCCCCCCCCCTCCTCCTGGTACACCTCGGAGGAGAAATCCCCTCTCCTGATCCTCCTTATCCTCCTGGTCCACCTTATCGGTCTCCGCCTCAGGTTCCTCCCGACCCTCCACCTGTCATCACAGAGAGCTGTCCGTAACCCCCCCGTCCTGTCCTGTGAGCCCCGGTCATTCTGTCCTTCCTGTCTGTAGACCCTGAGCCAGGTGAGTGTGGCCAGGTGAGTGTTGGAGCAGCCCTCCCTCCCTGCCAGTCTGTTGATATTCCAGGTGTAGCCTGAGCTGTGCTATCACGCTTAAGTGGCGGGACCTGAAAGCACACACACACACACACACACACACACACACACACACACACACACACACACACCACACACACACACACACACACCACACACACACACACACACACACACACACACACAGGCCAGCAGTGCCATAACTTGAATAATGAATTAATAGGTATAATTTATTATTGAATGGGGGAAGTTTTTCGGATAATTGATGTGCACAATGGGTAAAGCATGCCGGGACGTGTTCTCCCCCAGTGAGGATCAACACGCTGTTCCCTTCATGTCCAGGAATGAAATGAAAACACACTTGGAGCGGGGGGTTTCAATGAGTTCAGCCGCTCCTCAGGTATCTGTGAGAGGTGAGCAGGACGGGTGGAGGTGAACAGGATGGGGGGGGTGAGCAGGACGGGTGGAGGTGAACAGGACGGGGGGGTGAGCAGGACGGGTGGAGGTGAACAAGACGGGGGGGGGGGTGAGCAGGACGGGTGGAGGTGAACAGGACGGGGGGGGGTGAGCAGGACGGGTGGAGGTGAACAGGACGGGGGGGGTGAGCAGGACGGGTGGAGGTGAGCAGGACGGGTGGAGGTGAACAGGATGGGTGGTGGTGAACAGGACGGGTGGGGGTGAGCAGGACGGGTGGAGGTGAACAGGACGGGGGGGGGGGTGAGCAGGACGGGTGGAGGTGAACAGGACGGGGGGGGTGGAGGTCAACAGGACGGGTGGAGGTGAGCAGGACGGGTTGAGGTGAACAGGACGGGGGGGGGGGTGAGCAGGACGGGTGGAGGTGAACAGGACGGGTGGAAGTGAACAGGACGGGTGGAGGTGAGCAGGACGGGTGGAGGTGAACAGGACGGGGGGGGTGAGCAGGACGGGTGGAGGTGAACAGGACGGGGGGGTGAGCAGGACGGGTGGAGGTGAGCAGGACGGGTGGAGGTGAACAGGATGGGTGGAGGTGAACAGGACAGGACGGGTGGTGGTGAACAGGACGGGTGGAGGTGAGCAGGACGGGTGGAGGTGAACAGGACGGGGGGGGGTGAGCAGGACGGGTGGAGGTGAACAGGACGGGTGGAGGTGAACAGGACGGGGGGGGTGGAGGTGAGCAGGACGGGTGGAGGTGAACAGGACGGGTGGAGGTGAGCAGGACGGGTGGAGGTGAACAGGACGGGTGGAGGTGAGCAGGACGGGTGGAGGTGAACAGGACGGGTGGAGGTGAACAGGACGGGTGGAGGTGAGCAGGACGGGTGGAGGTGAACAGGACGGGTGGAGGTGAGCAGGACGGGTGGAGGTGAACAGGACGGGTGGAGGTGAACAGGACGGGTGGAGGTGAGCAGGACGGGTGGAGGTGAACAGGACGGGTGGAGGTGAACAGGACGGGTGGAGGTGAGCAGGACGGGTGGAGGTGAACAGGACGGGTGGAGGTGAGCAGGACGGGTGGAGGTGAACAGGACGGGTGGAGGTGAACAGGACGGGTGGAGGTGAGCAGGACGGGTGGAGGTGAACAGGACGGGTGGAGGTGAACAGGACGGGTGGAGGTGAACCGTGTGCGGCTACATCCTTAACACAGCGTTTAACTCTTCTCGACGTAAGACCGTAAGACCTCCTACACACTGTGGGAAAAACCCCTTCCTCAGGCAAGTTGTTAACCTGAGGTCTTACTCACAAACTGATGAGAGAGAGGAGAGAGAGAGGAGGAGAGAGAGCGAGAGAGAGAGAGAGAGAGAGAGAGAGAGAGAGAGAGAGAGAGAGAGAGAGAGAGAGAGAGAGAGAGAGAGAGGAGAGAGAGAGAGAGGGAGAGAGGGGGAGAGAGAGAGAGAGAGAGAGAGAGAGAGAGAGAGAGCTGTAAGAACGACAAGATTGAACAGCGCAGTAACACTTTCATGAGGGCTGCTGTAATAATAGCTACAACAGGAGCTACAATAGGAGCTACAATAGGAGCTACAACAGGAGCTACAATAGGAGCTACAATAGGAGCTACAACAGGAGCTACAACAGGAGCTACAACAGGAGCTACAATAGGAGCTACAACAGGAGCTACAATAGGAGCTACAACAGGAGCTACAATAGGAGCTACAATAGGAGCTACAACAGGAGCTACAATAGGAGCTACAATAGGAGCTACAACAGGAGCTACAACAGGAGCTACAACAGGAGCTACAATAGGAGCTACAATAGGAGCTACAACAGGAGCTACAATAGGAGCTACAATAGGAGCTACAACAGGAGCTACAATAGGAGCTACAACAGGAGCTACAATAGGAGCTACAATAGGAGCTACAACAGGAGCTACTAGGACTACAGGAGCTACAACAGGAGCTACAATAGGAGCTACAATAGGAGCTACACAGGAGCTACAATAGGAGCTACATAGGAGCTACAATAGGAGCTACAATAGGAGCTACAATAGGAGCTACAATAGGAGCTACAATAGGAGCTACAACAGGAGCTACAATAGGAGCTACAATAGGAGCTACAACAGGAGCTACAATAGGAGCTACAATAGGAGCTACAACAGGAGCTACAATAGGAGCTACAATAGGAGCTACAATAGGAGCTACAACAGGAGCTACAATAGGAGCTACAATAGGAGCTACAATAGGAGCTACAATAGGAGCTACAACAGGAGCTACAATAGGAGCTACAATAGGAGCTACAACAGGAGCTACAACAGGAGCTACAATAGGAGCTACAACAGGAGCTACAATAGGAGCTACAATAGGAGCTACAACAGGAGCTACAACAGGAGCTACAATAGGAGCTACAACAGGAGCTACAATAGGAGCTACAATAGGAGCTACAACAGGAGCTACAATAGGAGCTACAATAGGAGCTACAATAGGAGCTACAATAGGAGCTACAATAGGAGCTACAACAGGAGCTACAACAGGAGCTACAATAGGAGCTACAATAGGAGCTACAATAGGAGCTACAATAGGAGCTACAATAGGAGCTACAATAGGAGCTACAATAGGAGCTACAATAGGAGCTACAATAGGAGCTACAATAGGAGCTACAATAGGAGCTAGCCGGTGTGAAGAACGGGGCACAAACTGAACCACCCCCCTAATGCTTTGATGCCTTTCTCTGGTAACATGCTTATTACATGGGCACTTTCCCATCTTGATTTATTACCATGCAGTGATGAGGACGAGGATGAGGAGGATGATGATGATGATGGTGGCGGTGGTGGTGGTGTTTTGTTTAATTTTAAAGGGAGAAATGCAAATCAGAATTTAAGGGGTTTGGCGACATGATCGACTTTTTCTCATTGACAGCTCACTGTTTGTTTGGAGGCAGATGTCATTGCAGTGTGTGTGTGTGTGTGTGTGTGTGTGTGTGTGTGTGTGTGTGTGTGTGTGTGTGTGTGTGTGTGTGTGTGTGTGTGTGTGTGTGTGGTGCGTGCGTGTGTGTGCGTGCGTGTGTGTGTGTGTGTGTGTGCATGTGTGTGTGTGTGGGTTACAGTATTAGTGACCCATGGGACGGAGCAGGCCTACTGGGGCCCATGCTTTCTCCCAGCTACTAATTATGCTCCTATAAATGTGGGGGGCGTGTCGTGGTGGTGCTGAAGTCACAGAGGGGACAGCGGCTTTCAGCTGGGCGGGATATGAAAGGTGGGGGCTTGATGGATGTCCAGGGGCCTCTGGGTGATGGATTGGACCAGGGGTTGATGAGGAGTCAGGGATGGTCAGGCTTTTGTTGCGTAGAGACACACCAGGCAGGGCCCTCGCTGCGAAGGGAGGGGGGGAAGGGGGGGACAGGGGGGGGGGGGGAAGGGGGGGACAGAGGGGGGGGGGGAAGGGGGGGACAGGGGGGGGGGGGAAGGGGGGGCGGGGGGGGGGGGTGTACGGGGGGGCGGGGGGGGCAGGGGGGGGGGGGAGGGGGGGGGAAGGGGGGGACAGGGGGGGGGGGAAGGGGGGGGACAGGGGGGGGGGGGAAGGGGGGCGGGGGGGGGGGTGTACGGGGGGGGACGGGGGGGGCAGGGGGGGGGGGGGGAAGGGGGGGGGGGGAGGGGGAAGGGGGGGGGGGGGGGGAGGGGGGGGGGGGGAGGGGGGGGCGGGGGGGGGGGGTGTACGGGGGGGGACGGGGGTGGCAGGGGGGGGGGGGGGAGGGGGGGCGGGGGGGAGACGGACGGATGAAAGGGTGGATTCGTCTCAGCTAAGGGGTTGGAAGTATATTATGGATTAAAAGAAGGAGAGACAGAGAGAGAGAGAGAGAGAGAGAGAGAGAGAGAGAGAGAGGAGAGAGAGAGAGAGAGAGAGAGAGAGAGAGAGAGAGAGAGTATAGGGGTAATATATATCATTTATATATATTTATCCTGCTTTTCATAATTGCATACCCCTGATCACTACCTGTTAAATACTTATACTTAATTACCTGTATATATATATATATATATATATATATATATATACCTATTATTATGCCCATATCTCATACATACTCTATAAGTAATCCTATAACTGTTTTTATACCTAGTTGACTGTCTTAGCAACTGTAAACTGTACATTATATATTACTATGCACTTTACTGCAACATTTACACTCTGGTTAGATGCTAAATTATTTTCGCTGTACTGTACTTGTGCTGTACAATGACAATGAATTTAATTGAATCTAATCTAATCTAATAATAGAGTTATACGCATTGTATTATTATTATTATGTATTATTATATCTACTATGCTATACTATAGTATACATGCTGGGGGTAGGCAGGACAGAGCCTGGGCCAGAAACCAGAAACTGAAAGGGGTGGAGTGATGCCTTGTTTCTGGTTTCCTTACGGATATGTTGGAGAAACCCCCCGAGTGGGGGATTTAAATACGTGTATTTCTACAGTGGTCAGTCACGGTGTTTATTTGAAACTTATTCAGACACTTATACCGTTTTTACAGTTTACTACTGTGTTATGTGCTTTCAGATCCCCGCCTCCAGCAACGTGATTGGTCGAAGCCAGTGGCAGTTCCTGAGCTGACCACTTGGTGGTGTGAGGAGCTCACTGGGTGAGAGTTCGAAAAATGTGGGTGTTTTTCGTATTTTAGCGATTAAATATCCTGATTAGAAGCAATGTTTTAAACGTGCTTTTATATCCGCTGTGGTAACGTATGCCATTTTGTCACTACTGTCATTACTCTAGTGCGCTACTGCACTAGAGTAATTAAGCCATTCATAGAAGAACAAGACGTGTAAAATCCTATCGTTTTTTGCCACTCAAGTTGTGTTCTTTTCATGCCACCAGCGGCGAGTTGATGGCCGAGTGTCGGAGAGAGGGTTAAGCTTCTCAGACACATTTCATATACAACATAGCTCATACAACAACACTCGTACACAACGACGGTACTAGCTTAGACAAAATGTACACCCATTTAGCGTGGGTCCTGCCCCCCCTTACTAGAGAGCTGAAACAGGGGGTTCACTGACACTTCAAATGGTTGATTTCTGGGTAACAAGCAGCAACATCTACTGCAGAGACCGCTGATGGAGAGCGCCAGAGCGGTTAGCAGGGTCTCTGAACCGTCAAACGCTGTTTGATATAATATGTTTTTCTCTGAGAGAGAGAGTCTCGGAAAAAGCAGACTAAAGCTAACTTTGCCCCCGGCTAGCTGCTGCTGAAAGGCACCACCAAGCGCTGGCGGGCGCCGTTGTTTTTTCCCACTGTCAACCGACCGACAGCATCGAGTGCTGCTGTGACAGCAGGGGCAGGCAGCCAATCACAACTCAGGTCCCGCCCCCCCCCGGGAGGTTCTATGCAAAACCAATGACTACAGAAAAAACACGGAAAGTTGTGGACAGGACAGTGGCCGGCCAATGCAATATTTCTTGGCTACCTCCTTAGAAGAGGCGGTAGCCAATGTGCTTTACAGACAGCCACTATATTTTGTACGATAAAATGGTAGCACCCACACACCAAAAACACTTAACAGCGGTTTTAACACAAAATGTTTTTTTTTTTATTTGCAAAATGATTCTTCTCCCAAAGAATATAAATAAATCGTGTGTGTGTGGGGGGGGGGGGGGGGGGAATCAGAGCCAGATGTCCGGCGTCAACCTTTAGATTAATATCTAGTCTCACAAATCAGACTTTAGATTCATATCGAAAGTCTGATTTGTGAGACATTACATTTACATTTACATTTAGGGCATTTGGCAGACGCTTTTATCCAAAGCGACTTACAAGGTGTACATTAGTTGAAGCAGACAATAGCATAACACTGGGGGTACGCAAACATATAAATACAGCAGTTCACAAGTATTCATATTGACAAGATGAATAACACAATTTCGTACTGCTAGGTCACCTGCTTAAGTAGCTGTGATAAGAGCGTGTTAACAACATTAAGGACATACACTTGCTAACATATACAACATGCTAAGAGCTATTAATGTCAGGACTTAGGCAAGTTTAGGGGTTTCACAAAGGAGAGTCCAGGTGGACTCTGAACAGGTGGGTCTTGAGTCTCTTGCGGAAGCTGGCGAGGGACTCTGCCGTCCTGACATGAGACGGGAGTTCATTCCACCACTGTGGGGCCAGAGCCGTGAAGAGCTGTGTTTTGGACGAGCGATGTTTGGTTGACCTTAGTGAAGGTCGAACAAGTCGCCTGGCAGAAGTTGAGCGGAGCGCTCTGGCTGGGATGTAGGGTTTGACCAACGCCTGGAGGTAGGCCGGGGCAGTTCCATTGACTGCCCTAAAGGTCAGCACCAGAATCTTGAATTTGATGCGAGCATTTACCGGAAGCCAGTGGAGTTCGCGGAAGAGAGGGGTCACGTGGGAGAATTTCGGTAGGTTGAATACCAGGCGTGCTGCTGCGTTCTGGATGCGTTGGAGGGGCTTGGTTGCAGAGGCGGGGAGTCCCGCCAGGAGAGAGTTGCAGTAGTCGAGGCGGGTGATGACGAGCGCTTGGACCAGGATCTGCGCCGCTTCACGTGTGAGGAAGGGCCGGATCCTGCGGATGTTGTAGAGGGCAATTCTGCAAGATCGGGCCACCGCGGTGACGTTGGCATTGCAGGACAGCTGGTCATCTACCACCACACCAAGGTCTCTTGTTGTGGTTGAGGGGGAGACTTGGGTGTTCTCGATGGTGACCAGTAGGTCCATCTGAGGGCAGTCTTTCCCCGGTATGAAGAGGAGCTCAGTCTTGTCAAGGTTGAGCTTCAGGTGGTTGGCGGCTGTCCATCTGCTGATGTCGGCCAGGCATTTCGAGATGCGTGTTGCTATTTGGGTTTCTGAGGGGGGAAAGGAGAGAAACAGTTGAGTGTCATCCGCATAGCAGTGATAGGAGAAGCCATGAGATGCGATTACAGAGCCTAGCGATTTAGTGTAAAGAGAAAACAGAAGGGGTCCCAATACTGAGCCTTGAGGAACTCCGGTGTCCAGGGTGCAGGGTTTGGACAGGGAACCGTTCCATGTGACCTGATAAGTCCGATCTGCAAGGTAGGAGGTGAACCAGGATAACGCAGTTCCAGCGATTCCAAGCTCGGCGAGAGTGGAGAGGAGGATCTGGTGGTTCACTGTGTCGAACGCCGCAGACAGGTCGAGAAGGATATGAGACGATATGAATTGTAACCCCAAAAACAACGACTGTAGGCGACTCACAAGCAGATCGCTGCAGATTCCGGACGTGCCAGCTCGGAATTAATAAAAAAAAATAGAAGTGGTGGTAAAGTCTTGATTTCGATATTTCTGTAGCTATTAGAGCGACATCTGTTGCTGGTCAGCTATATTTTATAGTTGACACGGCAGATTTATGGCGGAGAACAAAAAAAAAAAGCAAAAAGGTAAAATGTTCCCATATGCCGGGAACCTGCGGAGGATACACAAGATGGAGATAATGACCTGGGAGCAAGGCGCAGCTTTGAAGTCCCTCTCTCCGCCGCCAGTCACGGAGCCCGCGCTGAGAACCAGGTTACACTCGCAATGTGAATTGCAAAGGGGCCCCTGATATAGGTCCCTCACCTGTTTGTTTGGATTAGACCGGCTTCGCGTGTGTCCTCCTCAGAGCAGCCCGGCTCAACTTCTGCGCGAAAGCCGAACAACCGATATGTTATTTTTATTACGTGGAAAATGAATCGTGTGTAAACTCTGTCCTCCACCCAAAGCAAGTGCTTGGGAAAAGGGGCGGTGGGGGGATGGGGTGGATGGGGTGGGGGGGATAGGGGGGTGGGGTGCACCCAGGGGACGGTCTATTTTGGGTCTGGTCCCCTGTGCAGAGAGTCTTCCAGCGTATCGGTTGTCCCGCGATTCGTCCAGGTATCTGTAATTAGTTCAGCCTTCACTGCACGACCGCTGGACACCGTGGACGTGCCTCAGACACAGTAACATTCCTCCACCAACCACCGACCCTGGTGGAGTCTGTGTGTGTGTGTGTGTGTGTGTGTGTGTGTGTAGTCTGAAAATGCATGTTGTGCACCCCCCCCCCCTCTCTCCCCCCCTGTAGAGGATTGGTTAAGCAGAGTGAGGCGCCCCGTTGCTCCTGACATATCACACACCAACCACCGCAGATTGGGGATCGGGTTCCTCCACGCTCCCTCAACCCACAACCCCGGGCCGGGGAGACGGCCCCCGACTCTGGTGGTCGTCAGCGGGTATTACAAACGAGAGCCCCCCCCCCCCTCCGGGTTAACAAGACCGCCGGAGGGGGTCGGAGGTCACCAGCACCAGCGCCAACCATCCTAGCAAGAGGGGGCCAGAGAGAGAGTGAGAGAGAGAGAGCGAGAGAGAGAGAGAGAGAGAGAGGAGAGAGAGAAGAGAGAGAGAGGAGAGAGAGGAGAGAGAGAGAGAGAGGGACGAGATGGAGATGTTTTGCTAAAGCGGCGGGGTTCCATTCTACAGACTCACAGCCCCCCCCTGCCCCCGAGAGACAGAGAGGGTATCATCTGTTCTTATTTTACCTTTTGTCAAGCGGCATGCGGAAAGCGATCTTCACCGTGAGTTATTTGCAGAGCTGGATCTCGTGTTATTTCATTCCCTAGCGGAGACATAACAGAGAGGGGCTCCTCTTTCACGCAGGTGGTCCCTTGGCCTTGTTCAAGGACGCCGTGGTGCGGGCGGGGTCGCACGTAGCGGGCCGTGCGCGGTGTGTGTGTGTGTGTGTGTCTGTCTGTGTGTGTGTGTATGTGTGTGTGTGTGTGTGTGCATGTGTGTGTGTGTCTGTGTGTGTGTGTATATGTGTACGTTTGTGTGTGTGTGTGTATATGTGTGTACGTGTGTGTGTGTGTGTGTGTGTGTGTGTGTGTATGTGTGTGTGTGTGTATGTGTGTGTGTGGTGTGTGTGGTGTGTGTGTGTGTGAACTGAAGACACAGATGCATGTGAATTTGGGTAAGGGTGTAATATTTCAGCCCCCCCCCCTCTCTCCCAGGCCACCCTGTTTAAAGATAGGGTTAATTAATTTGTTGGCTTTGCTTTCAAGCACTAACGAATGGACACCCTCAACTCCTGCCTGCTGGTTTTGAGAAGCCACTAGTACATGCAAGAAAGAACACAGTGTAAAACCAACATTTGTCGTACAAATTGCTTTCATGTGTTCGTGGAAAGGAGAGAGAGAGAGAGAGAGAGAGAGAGAGAGGAGAGAGAGAGAGAGAGAGAGAGAGAGAGAGCGAGAGAGAGAGAGAGAGAGAGAGAGAGAGAGAGAGAGAAAAGAAATCAAGAGCTCTGTCCTGAGCTGTCCAATGGTTTTATTGGACAGCTCTGTTCATCAAGAGTTGCCAGACATAGTCGTTTCTAAATGTGTCACGCTCACACACTTTTAAAGACAGATAATTGATTCAAAAGGCAATTATAGACCCGGCCGTATTACATCAGGTTGTGTCTCTTCTCTCTTTTATTTCTTTTGGGGAACGGGGGGACCAAAGTGGAGCAAAGAGAAACCTCTGCTAATTTATTCTCACAGCTTAGCCCCGGCGCAGCATTAGCATACGCAGGTATGCTAATCCCTGGTGTTCCCTTTACCAAAACAGAGTGTAGCGGAGGAGTCGGTTTGGGGGGGGTGGGGGGGGGGGGGGCCCGACCCACGGTTTACTTTAACACAGCCCCCCCCCCTGCTGAGTTCCCTGCTGCTGCTCGCGCTGGACAAATCAAATCATCTCAAATCACACGATTCAGCCCTGAATTCAAAAACCTATCTGTAGTAGCCAGCCACCCCGAGGTAAAAGGAAAAAAAGGGGACTTGTGGTGGAGGATGACGTTCCACCTGTCCGTCCACCTGTCCGTCCACCTGTCCGTCCACCTGTCCGTCCACCGCGCGCTGATGGAAGTGTGGTGTGCTAACAGC
The DNA here is from genome assembly GCA_027704905.1 of Muraenolepis orangiensis. NCBI lineage: Eukaryota > Metazoa > Chordata > Actinopteri > Gadiformes > Muraenolepididae > Muraenolepis > Muraenolepis orangiensis. Next base: position 33,919,004 of record CM051001.1, read on the forward strand.
TTACTCTCGCTGGGCTTCTCGGGGCCCTGGAAGAGGCTGTAGTTCTGACATTAGCACTCGTCAGACGATGTGTGTGTGTGTGTGTGTGTGTGTGTGTGTGTGTGTGTGTGATCATGAGCCTGTCTGATGAGAGATCAGGCGCGGCAGCATCGAGACTATTATTCTTACTCCAACATGGAGCAGGAATCAGCCCTGGAACAGATGTTAGGGGGCCTTTGTAGACCCTTTGGCCAGGAGCCCAACCCTACCTATCGGCCCAGCTATTTACATGACCATCCAGCTGGTCGTCCCTCTCTCTCCCCCGCCCTCCTCCCTACACCCCCCTCCCCTCTCTCTCTCTCTCTCCCGCTCTCCTCCCTACCCACCCCTCCTCTACTCTCTCTCTCTCTCTCTCTCTCTCTCTCTCTCTCTCTCTCTCTCTCTCTCTCTCTCTCTCTCTCTCCCACTCTCCTCCCAACCAACCCACCCCTCCTCTCTCTCTCTCTCGCTCTCTCTCTCTCTCTCTCTCTCTCTCTCTCTCTCTCTCTCTCTCTCTCTCTCTCTCTCTCTCTCTCTCTCTCTCTCTTTCGTGTTATGGCTGCGCACTTGCTTCCCCTCCTTCTCCCTCTGTCTCTCCTCGCTTTGTGTTTGAAATTGAATCCCTCTCTCTCCCCCCCCCCCCCCCCCCCTCTCTCCCCCCCCCCCTCTCTCTCTCTCTCTCTCTCTCTCTCTCTCTCTCTCTCTCTCTCTCTCTCTCTCTCTCTCTCTCTCTCTCTCTCTCTCTCTCTCTCTCTCTCCCCCCCCCCCCCTCTCTCTCTCTCTGGTGTAAACACGGACGAATCAAACGTTGTAATTGGTTGAGCTGAGGAGACAGTGACACACTGATCCCAGGTCAGCTACAGGAGGTGAAAAGGCCCCGGCGTTCTGGATCTGAACATCTGGACATTCTTTAGATTTAGCCTTCTTTAGATTTAGCCTTCTTTAGATTTAGCCGCTGGCTTTTGCAGAAATTAAGCCAAATATGTATTCTTCATTTTTCTACCGTGCTCTTGTCGGGACAGAAGAAAGAGAGAGAAACTATTCTCATTTTGATATAAACTTCTCAAATCTTGTATGGGGGTTTCTATCAAAAAATGAAAAGAGGCTTTTGCGCGTCTATTTTTAGTCCTGATGCGCTGGACCCGGTCGGTCGTTCATTATATTATCAACAGTTTACAGAACAGCCATTTAGCCGCAGTTTACAAATTGCAGTAGTAGACACGGGGAGGGGAGGAAAGTGTGTGTCTGGTGTTGCATGAGCTTTGAACGTGGAAGAAGAAGCTCTCTGAATCCCATGGCGAGTGCGGCAGGTGTGAGAAATATGAAATTTATATCGTCACCGGTGGATGTCGTCGGCTGCTTCTGTTTCCTTGGGCTACAGATTTCCGACGACCGGGCTTGGACCCCCAACACGGAGGTCATGCTGAAGGAGGCTCACCAGCGCCTCTATGCTCTGCGGTGCCTCAGAAAAAGCGGTATAGGCCAGAGGTGACTAGTGAACTTCTACTGTGGCTCCGTAGAGAGCGTCCTGGTGAGTGGCGTCACTGTGTGGTACGGAGACACCACTGAACAGGACAAGAAAGCCATCCAGAGGGTCATGAGGACGGCAGAGAAGATCATCGGGTGTTCACTTCCATGCATTGAGGAGATCTGTAGGACCAG
>CM051001.1:33928183-33930683 GCA_027704905.1 Muraenolepis orangiensis
GGGATAGAGCGAGTAAGAGAGAGAGAGAGGGATAGAGCGAGTAAGAGAGAGAGAGAGGGATAGAGCGAGCAAGAGAGAGAGAGAGAGAGGGATAGAGCGAGCAAGAGAGAGAGAGAGAGAGAGGGATAGAGCGAGCAAGAGAGAGAGAGAGGGATAGAGCGAGCAAGAGAGAGAGAGAGAGGGATAGAGCGAGCAAGAGAGAGAGAGAGAGGGATAGAGCGAGCAAGTGAGAGAGAGAGGGGTGGAAGGGCGTGAATCTATTGTCTCAGCCGGAGCCTGGCTCCAGCCAAGAAGTGCTGTCAACCGAACAGGGCCAGCGAGGTTAACCTCTGACCAATGGCTATGGCATCCCTCCGCCTCTGGCACAGGGATGCCCGGAGGGAATGATCACAACACAGGGCAGGAGCCGCTCAGCCTGGAGTCACACCGAGGGGAAAGAGCGGAAACATGTATATAATATATATTATTATATATATTATATATATATATATTCTTTGTTTTACCCTCCATACGTTTTCCAATATGGAGACAGCTATCTTTTGGTTTTGGACAAACTGATATCGTAACAATTTTCTTTTTTTAAATAACTTCTTCCTGTGTTCTCTCTGCTGTGCGAGCAATCGTGAGCAAAGCGTCACGACTGTTAAAACACAGCATGTCTGGTGGAAGCTTTAAAGCAGTTCTTATCAGAGTTCAGACTATATCACTTGATACACAATTATGATCTATTTCCTCCCCTGAGGAGAATGACGGGGGATGGGGAGGGGGTGGTTATCGGGTGAGGGGGGTGAGAGGGAGAGGGGTGAGGGGGGGGTGAGGGGAAGAGGGGGAGGGGGTGGTTATCGGGTGAGGGGGGGTGAGAGGGAGAGGGGTGAGGGGGGGGTGAGGGGAAGAGGGGGAGGTGGGTGAGGGGGGGTGAGGGAAAGAGGGGGAGGTGGGTGAGGGGGGGTGAGGGGGAGAGGGGTGAGGGGGGGTGAGGGGAAGAGGGGAAGAGGGGTGAGGGGGGGTGAGAGGGAGAGGGGTGAGGGGGAGGTGGGTGAGGGGGGGGGGGTATGGGGTGGGGGGTATGGGGGGGGGGGGTATGGGGGGGGGGGGGCGGTTGCCTCGAACCGCGTGTGGACTCGCTCGGTGCCTCCCCGAGACAAAGTTGGGTGGTCTGTCCATCAACGGCAGATCTGGGGGGGATAGGCTTGGGGAAAGCAGCTCACCCATATCGGTTTTCAAAGGGCTGAAACCCTAAGCACGGGACGCCCCCCCCCGCCCCCCCACCCCATGCACACGGCGGACCCCGCCACGCACAAAGACACCTGTTGTTCCCCGCTCTTACCCAACCCCCCCCCCCCCCCCCCCCCCCCCCCAAACAAAACAATTTAAACGGGGTAAATTCAATCTATGTGTTTGCGGCCAAACAAACTCCAAACAAACTCCAAACAAAAGACATTGTGCCGCGGCGAGTGTTGGCCAGCGGGCGATTCTGGAGGTTCTGATGTGATTAAAACCAGCGACACAACCAATCCGTTTAGTTCTGCTGCTGGCCGGTGACCGAGGGGCTTGGGCCAAGGCCCTGATCGCATGGCGCGCTTATCACCAGGACTCAGAGGCTGCTTAGTGTTGCTCTCCTTAAAAAAACAGATTCATTTTTCGTCCAGGAACTGAATGTCTGAAGGAGTGAGGGAGTGAGGGAGTGAGGGAGTGAGCGAGTGAGGGAGTGAGCGAGTGAGGGAGTGAGGGAGTGAGGGAGTGAGCGAGTGAGCGAGTGAGCGATGAGTGAGCGAGTGAGCGAGTGAGGGAGTGAGGGAGTGAGGGAGTGAGCGAGTGAGGAGTGAGGGAGTGCGCGAGTGAGCGAGTGAGCGAGTGAGCGAGTGAGCGAGTGCGCGAGTGAGGGAGTGAGGGAGTGAGCGAGTGAGGGAGTGAGGGAGTGAGGGAGTGAGCGAGTGAGGGAGTGAGCGAGTGAGGGAGCGGTACAGCGATATGGGAAGAGGTGAATGGTCGAGAGCAGGTGGAGTAGAGAGTAGAGAGCATGTGGTGCCCTATTGGATGTCAGGGTCTGTAGGCCTACACACCACACACACACACACACACAACACCCACCACCAGGGCTATGTGCCCACTGTTTAAACTGTGTGGTTAATTTCCTCTCCAGGCGGTAGTCTCACCTGCATGTGGAGGGAAGATTAGACTCTGATTGGTTTCTGGATTTATAGATATACATGTAAGCAGTTTCACCTGTAAAGCACAACATACAAGAGTGATCAATAAATAAATGTAATAGATCACGGATTACAATTATTGAAAATGATTGGTAAGAAATTGGTGTCAATCAGTTGCCGATGGGTGGGTCAACCTTAGAACCTCAGAGGACAGACAGCTCAGTCTGTGGGACTTGGATTGGGAACTGGAAGGTAAAGATGTATCGCCGTGTACAACGGCGATACATCTTATAGCTTTAGGTCGCCGCCGGTTTAAGTCCCTGAAACACCTGGGCACTGCCACATGCCCT
>CM051001.1:33935683-33938183 GCA_027704905.1 Muraenolepis orangiensis
TGTGTGTGTGTGGGTGTGTGTCTGTGGGGTGTGTGTGTGTGTGTGTGTGTGTGTGTGGGTGTGTGTGTGTGTGTGGGTGTGGGTGTGTGTGTCTGTGGGGGTGTGTGTGTGTGTGTGGGTGTGTGTCTGTGGGTGTGTGTGTGTGTGTGTGTGTGTGTGTGTGGTGTGTGTGTGTGTGTGTGTGTGAGAGAGGAGGTTGTGTGTGTTTTGGGGACCTGAACCAAGCCACATGAACTCTGGTTCCTTTGTCCGAAGATAAACTCCACCTAGGACCATGAGTTCATGTGTTTAGGAACTATTCCTGTGTTGGGGTGGGGGGGGGGGGTGTTGGGGGGGTAGGGGTGGGGGGGGGGGGGGGGGTCTACGTGGGACTGGACTGGAGAGGCACAATCAAGAGAGCCGAGCAGATGTGTGGTGGTGGTCTCTCTGTTCCCTGTCTAGGACTAGGCACTCAGCTCTCTCTCTCTCTCTCTCTCTCTCTCTCTCTCTCTCTCTCTCTCTCTCTCTCTCCTCTCTCTCTCTCTCTCTCTCTCTCTCTCTCTCTCCAGTGGGGTCGGGTCCTTAGCGTGAGTCCTCCTCTGTGTTTACCCTTGGTGCTGTCAGCGTGGCTGAGAATCCTGGCTAACATACAGCCCAGAGCCGATGACGTCCAGGGCGAGAGAGAGAGAGAGAGAGAGAGAGAGAGAGAGAGAGAGAGAGAGGTATCTTAAGCCATGGTGTGAACTTAACATTTGTTCTTTAGGGGGAATGAGGACGAGGGGAGGGGGGGGAGTTAATGAGAGGTTATCTATAGCCCTCTAATTGGAGCCATCTTGTTTCTCTTTGCTCTCACTCGCTCGTAATGTCCTTCTTCTATTCTCTCGATTTCTTGATTTTGCCTCTCTCTCCCGCGCTTTCTCTCTCTCTCTCTCTCTCTCTCTCTCTCTCTCTCTCTCTCTCTCTCTCTCTCTCTCTCTCTCTCTCTCTCTCTCTCTCCCGCGCTTTCTCTCCTCTCTCTCCCGCTCTCTCTCTCTCTCTCTCTCTCTCTCTCTCTCTCTCTCTCTCTCTCTCTCTCTCTCTCTCTCTCTCTCTCTCTCTCTCTCTCTCTCTCTCTCTCTCCCCCCCTCTCTCTCTCTCCCTCTACCGTGTGTGACATCATGACGTGTGTCCATCAGAGCCAGTAGAACCAGATGTGGGCCCAGATTCCTTAAAGGGTTCTGTCTTCCATCGCCACCCAGAGCACAGATTGATGACATTTTGTTTGCCTGTGAACATGTGTCTTCACTGAGTTTATGGAGTGTGTCTCTCTCTCTCTCCTCTCTCTCTCTCTCTCTCTCTCTCTCTCTCTCTCTCTCTCTCTCTCTCTCTCTCTCTCTCTCTCTCTCTCTCTCTCTCTCTCCCTCTCTCTTCCTCTCCCCCTTTTCTAAACACCTGCTGTTCTAAGGCCGGGCGTTCGGTCACCACCGACGGCTCACATCTTCATTGGCGCCCTGTTAAAAGCAGACGTGGAAAGCAAAAATGTGGGTGAATAAATGAGCTAATTAGTGGGTATCCTACTAGCCTTTACACTAGCCTCTAGCCTTTACACTAGCCTCTAGCCTTTACACTAGCCTCTAGCCTTTACACTAGCCTCTAGCCTTTACACTAGCCTCTAGCCTTTACACTAGCCTCTAGCCTTTACACTAGCCTCTAGCCTTTACACTAGCCTCTAGCCTTTACACTAGCCTCTAGCCTTTACACTAGCCTCTAGCCTTTACACTAGCCTCTAGCCTTTACACTAGCCTCTAGCCTTTACACTAGCCTCTAGCCTTTACACTAGCCTCTAGCCTTTAAAGCTAACATGTGTGTCTGCCATCAGACGAGACCAGAGAAACGTATACTGGTCTGACTAATGATATATATATATATATACTTACTGTATATGAAGTCTGGGATGAAATATCACTAATTCATTATTTAAACCCATTGCTGAGGTTTTGTACGTTGATTCAAGTTATGGTTGGGTGTTAAGAAGTGATTATATTATAAATATGATTCATCATTCTGTATCATTCACATTAGAAAGTATCAAACGAGAACTGTGCAAAACAATTGCGGCATATAGATATAATGTAGTGAGTTAAAGTTAAGTAATGTAAAGTAAAAGTGTGAGATTCTACTTAGAAATCCATTTTTTTACATCTCTTTAAATGTATTCTCATTCAAATAAAACAGAAAAAGAATAAAGATGGAACTTCTTAAGTAAAAAAGTGAAAGGAACAGATCCCCAATGAACATTAGATGCTAATGTTGTCGAAGACACGCGCTTAACCCGCGGCTAACCCGAACACCGAGTGGTATCGGGCCGTGGAAAGTTGAGCGAGCCCGGACTCTTCTCCTGTCAGGTCCCATTAGAACCAACCGCTGCTCTGCTGCTCTCTGTCCGCTCCGGCTGGCAAATCAGCTCCACTGTCTCTAACACCTGCTCATGTTCAGCCCTTTTCCATGGAATAATGTAGTAATTCCATCAGGAATTGATTGG
>CM051001.1:33943183-33947655 GCA_027704905.1 Muraenolepis orangiensis
GGTATGCTCTGTGCTTTCTTGGTGTGTGCCATGAACTGTTTGATTTTGTGTGTGTGTGTGTGTGTGTGTGTGTGTGTGTGTGTGTGTGTGTGTGTTTCTGTGTGTGTGTGTGTGTGTGTGTGTGTGTGTGTCGTGTGTCGTGTGTCGTGAGTGTGTGTGTGTGTGTGTGTGTCGTGTGTCGTGTGTGTGTATGTGTGTGTGTGTGTGTGTGTGTGTGTGTGTGTGTCGTGTGTCGTGTGTCGTGTGTGTATGTACTCAGTGGTTCCCTCTGTGGTTTTGCAGTTAGTTCTGCAGTGCGCCAAAGCTAGAAGTTGTGCTACGGGCTCAAGTGTGTGTTCAGCTGGAATCACAGGATGTTTTTGTAAGGCAGGCGTTCCCGCTGCACACACACACACACACACACACACACACACACACACACACACACACACACACACACACACACACACACACACACACACACACACACACACACACACACACATGCAGACACAGACAAGCACACGCGCACATACCATGGACGTGGATGCCTGCTTGCGTCCACAGGTGGTGTGCGTGGATTGGTGTTTTTCTGTGTGTGACGGCATGGGGCGTGTGCGTGACACGCTGGGATCTCGCTGTGTGGATCCAGCCGCTATGCGGTGTGAAGGTTCTGCCTCGGTGCACCAGGCCTGTTGTCGCCTTCCCCCCCTCCCCCCTCCCCCCCTCCCCCCTCCCCCCTCCCCCCTCCCCCCCACCCCCACCCCCAGCCTCACCGACTCTCCGTCCTCCCGGTCTGCCGGGGCCACAAGAGGACCGCAGCTTGTTCGTTTTCCCACAGGCGTGCACCCCCCCCCCCCCCCGTCCACCCCCAAACCCCCCTCCCCCCTCCCCCCTCCCCCCCCACCCTCCCCGACGCCAGATGTTCACAGCTGGCTCCTCTGGTTACCACACACCGCCGGCCGTCCTCGGCCCAGCGGCGTAGATGAATAAATAAAAGGAGTTAGTTCATAACATTTTAATTGGCTTTGGGGGCTTAGCTGTGGCAGGGCCTGTGGTTGGGGGGGGGAGGGGGGAGCCACTGGCTCTTGAACGCCCATAGGCTCTTCAGACACACACACACACACACACACACAGTCTAGCCTCCTTCCATCTTGCGGTCTCTGTCTTATTCTCTGTGTCTGTTCTCTCTCTCTATCTCTCACTCTCTCTCTTTCTCTCACTCTCTCTCTATCTCTCTCACACACTATCACACTCTCCCTTACTTCCTCTCTCTCTCTCTCTCTCTCTCCTCTCCAAAGTCCCCCGCTCACATACCGGGTTGCGGTTGTTTGGCAGTTGGTTAGCAAAACCACTTGTTGAAACCAAACTCCCTCATTACACCCGGAGAGCTGGACTGAGCGCCCCCCCCCCCCCGACCGGGAGCCCCCCCCCCCGACCGGGAGCCCCCCCTGTGAACCCGGGCCCACGGCGGGTACGCCAAACTAGTCCCGTCAGAGCGTAAACACAGCACGCCACTCTCCTTCATTCAGGCTGTGTGTGTGTGTGTGTGTGTGTGTGTGTGTGTGTGTCTGCCCAGCGGTTTTCGATGTGTTCTTTTCGATGGGGTCCAGCAGACCCCCTCCTCTGCCCAGGAGGTGGCTCTGCGTTGGGTGTGTGTCTTCTGCCTGTCCTTGTGTTGCGCTTGCGAATGTTTGTGTGTGTGTGTGTGTGTGTGTGTGTGCAGCTGTGTAGATAGGAGTGTGTGCGTGCATGTGATTGTGTGCATGTACATGTGAGTGTGTGTGTGTGTGTGTGTGTGTGCGTGTACGTGCGCATGTGTGTGTGCTTGTGTGTGTGTGGGTGCGCCTGTGTACATGTGTGTGCCCTTGTGAGTGTGAGTGTGTGGTTGTGTGTGCATGTTCATGCGATTGTTTGGGTGTCATTGTGAGCCTTCCCGCGTCTGTGCGTGTGCGTGTGCGTGTGTGCGTGTGCGTGTGTGCGTGTGCGTGTGCGTGTGCGTCTGTGCGTGTGCGTGTGCGTCTGTGCGTGTGCGTGTGTGTTCTGTGTGTCCCCTCCTTGTGTAAGTTATAGCAGGGATTAGGACGTGTTTTTCTCAGTTCAAAAGGGGTGAGCCCATAAGAAGGACGGCTGCCAGTACAAAATGGTGTCTGTATTTCCCCCAGGCCTCGGCGGCTGTGAGCGCTCCCCCGGTCCCCGTACCTCCGAGTAGATTGAAAGGTTCTCCAATTAGAGGCTGAGCTCATGTCACACATCTGCTGATCCCATCCAGCCGGCTCCAGGAGTTCCCTATACCTATTCATGAGAAAGACATCCGTCCGCCTTCACGCCTCCTAATCCCCCAGCCTCCAGTATTCCTGGGTGCACTGTCACCATAGAAATCAGGAGAGGAGAAACAGCCAAACAAAAAACAAGAGAGAAAACCCCTTGAAAATCTAATAGGGGGAAATATGGGACCAGAGAAACGGCACGCAGGCGGGGGGACAATAGGGAACATTCTCCAAAGGTCAAAGCGCTGCTTTAAAGACATGGGAGAGAGCGGGAGAGGGAGAGGGAGAGAGAGAGAGAGAGAGAGAGAGAGAGAGAGAGAGAGAGAGAGAGAGAGAGAGAGAGAGAGAGAGAGAGAGAGAGAGAGAGAGAGAGAGAGAGAGAGAGAGAGAGAGAGAGAGACACATGAGAGAAAGAAGACATAAAAAGGCAGGAAAGTGCCAATGGGGAGCTACTGACGTCTGGGCGGTGCAGGGTCTGAGGGTCTGAGGGTCTGAGGGTCTGAGGGTCTGAGGGTCTGAGGGTCTGAGGGTCTGAGGGTCTGAGGGTCTGAGGGTCTGAGGGTCTGAGGGTCTGAGGGTCTGAGGGTCTGAGGCTGCAGAAGGAGCCACAAGCCGGGGGTCAAGCGGCAAGAACCCCATCCTCTTTCTAACTCCCACGCACTGCCACACACACACACACACACACACACACACACACACACACACACACACACACACACACACACACACACACACACACACACACACACACACACACACACACTCTCCCTCATGCACTGCACACACACACTCAGACACACTGGAACACACACACACACACACACACACTTTTTCTCCCTCATGCACTGTACACACACATCTCACGTATGCACACACCCACTGAAACACATTCATACACACACACACACACACACACACACACCACACACACACACACACACACACACACACACATCTCACACTTTCACACTGAAAGGCGCACACACAGACACACACACTCTCTCTCACCATACACACACATATCTCACTCACGCACCCACGCACACAGACCCTCTCTCCCCCCCTCACACACACCCACACACACACCATTCACACATGTATCTCTTGTCCACCCCCTCTCTGCCCATAGGTGGCGACACCAGTTACACAAATAGAGTAGCTTGACCAGAAAGAAGTGAGGTTAAACGTGTCAATGCGTGGCCATAGAAACCCCACAAATCAAAGCATTAACCTCGCTGTCATCTCCTCCTCCCACCTTTAGAACTACCTCGCTGTCATCTCCTCCTCCCACCTTTAGAACTACCTCGCTGTCATCTCCTCCTCCCACCTTTAGAACTACCTCACTGTCATCTCCTCCTCCCACCTTTAGAACTACCTCACTGTCATCTCCTCCTCCCCACCTTTAGAACTACCTCACTGTCATCTCCTCCTCCCACCTTTAGAACTACCTCACTGTCATCTCCTCCTCCCACCTTTAGAACTACCTCACTGTCATCTCCTCCTCCCACCTTTAGAACTACCTCACTGTCATCTCCTCCTCCCACCTTTAGAACTACCTCACTGTCATCTCCTCCTCCCACCTTTAGAACTACCTCACTGTCATCTCCTCCTCCCACCTTTAGAACTACCTCACTGTCATCTCCTCCTCCCACCTTTAGAACTACCTCACTGTCATCTCCTCCTCCCACCTTTAGAACTACCTCACTGTCATCTCCTCCCTCCCACCTTTAGAACTACCTCACTGTCATCTCCTCCTCCCACCTTTAGAACTACCTCACTGTCATCTCCTCCCTCCCACCTTTAGAACTACCTCACTGTCATCTCCTCCTCCCACCTTTAGAACTACCTCGCTGTCATCTCCTCCTCCCACCTTTAGAACTACCTCGCTGTCATCTCCTCCTCCCACCTTTAGAACTACCTCACTATCATCTCCTCCTCCCACCTTTAGAACTACCTCACTGTCATCTCCTCCTCCCACCTTTAGAACTACCTCACTGTCATCTCCTCCTCCCACCTTTAGAACTACCTCGCTGTCATCTCTCCTCCCACCTTTAGAACTACCTCACTATCATCTCCTCCTCCCACCTTTAGAACTACCTCACTGTCATCTCCTCCTCCCACCTTTAGAACTACCTCACTGTCATCTCCTCCTCCCACCTTTAGAACTACCTCACTGTCATCTCCTCCTCCCACCTTTAGAACTACCTCACTATCATCCCTCCC
>CM051001.1:33951155-33953655 GCA_027704905.1 Muraenolepis orangiensis
GGTCGTCATAGAGACAGAAACACTGCTGTATATACAACGCATATCTGTCTGGCAGTATGGACCGGCAGTGTGTGTGTGTGTGTGTGTGTGTGTCTCTGCAGTGCAGTGGTTCTATGAAAGGGACTCCTTGAGAGGAATTCAGGGTACAGGATCCGGCCTGTGAACAAAAGGGGGTCTGGCTGTATCATGAGGGACATACAAAAACAAATGCAGAAAAAAGAATAGATTCTTTCTAATCAAGTTGTGTCATCATTTACATTCACAGATGTTTTCACCAATCAAACAGCATTCAATGCCACACACAAACACACACGCACACACATACACATACAAACCCACACACACACACTCACACCACACCCACACACACGTGCACGCACGCACGCACACACACACACACACACACACAGACACACACACTCACACACAAACACACACGCACACATACAAACACACACAAGTGCACAAACACGCACACACACACACATACAAACCCCCACAGACACACACTCACACACACACACACGTGCACGCACGCACGCACACACACACACACAAACACACACAAGTCAAGTCAAGTCAAGTCACAAACACATGCACACACACACACACACACATACACACACACATACAAACCCACACATACACACACTTGCACACACACACATGTGCATGCATGCACAAACGCACACACACACACACACCACACACACACACATACACACACATTTTAAGTAATTTGTGTTCACAATCCTTAGAATACTGTACGCATTTGAATTTCATGTGTGGAATTACCGTTGCTATCCAATATCGACGTGTTGACATGCAGGGCCGGTGCAATAGCGGAGTTCATAGGGTTAAAGGGGTCACCCACGGGGGCCCTGGCTAAAAAGGTCCTGTTTGGACCCACAAGAGAGAGGTTTGTATTTATTTTTTGTTTTTTGTTTTATTTCCTGGCAGACGTTGGCGGTCTGTGACAGTGACAGAATGGTATCGCTAGATCGCAGCAGCGCAGGGCAGCGAGGACACAAGGTCAGCTGCCAGCGCTTCCATCACACACAGCCTGGAAAAACGCTCTTTAGTACTAAATACATCAGTGGAAAGCACTGTGACAACACGCTCTGTATTGATCTACGCATTTTAGACTTTTGTGATTACAAATGACCCACCTGGCATTTTTATAGCGTTTTATCTATATATACAGTATATATATCTATAGATATATAGATATTATATATAGTATATAGATATACTGATATAAAGATATATAGATATATACTGTAACTATCTATAAATATATATATCTGTATATATACCGTAGATCACCTATTTATTATAGCTTATCTTTAGCAATGTATTAAAGTAAATAGAAACGATCACTATGTACACTGGAGATAACAGTGCTTCAGCCCATTCCCCTCATTGAATTTACTGCCTAATCTTTTCTCTCTTTTTTCTTTCTTTCTTTCTTTCTTTCTTTGCTTGGAAACACCTTAATTTAAATAGAATCAACACGACGAAGGTTACCGTTTGACTCGACCGTTTGAGTCGACATGGGTTTCATTTTCTCCGGCATTAGTTTTGCATTATGACAACTAATTGGATGAGTGTGGTTATGCAGCGCTCTGATCTTTAAATACACACGGCCATTATGGGGAGAGATTAGTCGCAGGGTATGGGTTACAACTCGTGGTGCGTGCGCGTGTGTGCATGTGCGCGCGTGTGTGTGTGCACTATACTGTTTTGTCAGCCAATAAAGGCTCTTTCTTCGTATAGACTTTAATTTGATCGTGATCTCTGTCTACCTGTCTGCTAATCTTGCCTGTCTGCCATGTCTGCCCTGTCTGCCGGTCTCCACTTCAAAGGCGTTCATCAGATGGAGAGACCAATCCGAGTGGATGGCAGAGGAGAAGCAGGGGGGATGTGTGTGTGTGTGTGTGTGTGTGTGTGTGTGTGTGTGTGTGTCTGTGTGTGTGTGTAAGGGGGGGCAGACAAGGTCAAACCGTGTGTGCTATGACTACCAACTAGCCTCCTGCCGACCAGCCGGCCATGCATCAGTCAGATTCCTCCAACAGAGAAGAAGAAGAAGAAGAAGAAGAAGAAGAAGAAGAAGAAGAAGAAGAAGAAGAGACAAAATAAGCTAAAAAACAAACCACACGAGCTCATGTGGTGGGCTAACCCGTCATAGCATGATCTGTTGGTTCTGTGGAGCTCGGTTGGTAGACATGACGTGAACACTGCCAGGGTTAGGGGTCTCCCACTGGGGCCACCTACGTATGCCAAGAATTGTGTAATTCTAAGACGCTTTGGACAAAAGTGTCCACCATATGCCATATACTTTATAATGTTTGTGTCTAATTGGTTTGGGATTTATAAATGGAAGCAACAGGTTTGGCTGTGGTTTCTGATATATTGCTGCTTGCCTAGTCCAATAAACCCCATTCTCGCTGTATTCATTCATATACCCCCCCCCACCCTTCCTTTTTCCTTTAGAACTTTT
>CM051001.1:33961155-33996155 GCA_027704905.1 Muraenolepis orangiensis
TTCAATGATGACCATATGAGACACTCCACACAGCTGAACAAGTGGTCACGGAGGTCTAATCCTTCCATAATGCAGACATTCAACTCTGGTGGAGGGGAAAGGCCCACTAACATTGACAATGGCTTTAGGTTAAATCATAAAAGCATGGTTTTACGTTCAAAGCAAAAAATCCAGGGAAAAACATGTGTGTAACTATCATCTGAACTCCGTCCCCTTGACAGCGAGCAGATGCACACGTGTTTGTCCTGAAAGGGGAAGGTGTATTTTGGCAAGTCTGTCATCAAGTGGCTGCGGTTCCAGGGAGGCCCGTATGATTTGGAGGAATGGTGTCACAGTGCCTCCTCTTGGTCTTATAATGAAATATCTATGTGATATTTTGCATGATCTTTACCTCGTAAAATGTGCTATTCGTAAATATAGACCAAGGGATTTGATAGGCAAAATACATTTTTACTAAGTTTCGAAATTAATTTTCATCAAAACCTGACATCCAACACACCAGATGGAGGTCAGGTATTTGGTGATCGGGACTTAAATAACTTGCATAACAATATGAATGTGTAACAATGCGTCAAACATGGTAAATACAGTTGATATTGATGTTGATATTGTTGATATTTTTTATTTTAACGAAATATTAAAGAATCAAACAAAATCAAACAAATTAAAATGAGACAATCCGCCCCTTTTTAAAAGGCATTCCAATTGGTAGGCCTATAGCATGAATGCAAGAATTCGCTTATTGATAATTGATGATTAAAAAAAATAAATATCAGTGCAAATATTGTAGTTCTACCTGCAAGGACTCTTAATCGCTCACAGACCAACGCCTCGGACGGGGTTTCCCAGGAATGGTAGTCGAGCGCAGATGGCGGCGGAGGTTCGATGGACCATGGCTCTCTCCAGAGGTTTGAGATGCTGTCAAAGGGTTTTCTCATGGATACCAGTGCTCATCATAACCTCCGTGGTGCTGTGGTCGTATTATGCCTACGTGTTCGAGCTGTGCCTGTGTAAGTACACCGTGTTCCTGTGGGTTCTGAATGATGTTGTGTTGACTAAATAACGCCGAAGGTCTTGCGGTGGCTAGCGCAGAGCGGAAGTATTCTCCTTCTCCTCCTTAGCTAAACTCACCGTAATCGGCTTTAAATGTATTTCACCTCAAAGATAACCATGTCATTATGTGATGTTTCACGGTTTTCTATTCAAACCACACAAAGACTGGTCCATTATCCATGGCGTCTACCCAGGTTACCCCCCCCCCCCACACACACACACACACACACACACACACACACACACACACACACACACACACACACACACACACACACACACACACACACACACACACCTATCAGTGGCTGTCTTCTTTGCCTCGGACTCATTGCTTACTCTGTGGTCTTTTACAGTTACAATCACCAACACGTTTGAGAAGGGTGAGTTCTCCATCCGTAAACACAACCAGCACCTACAGTGTCATGTGGGTCAAAGCTCAGCAGTTCAGCTCACCGTGATGTGTTATTGTGTGTTGTAGTGGCCTACCTTCTGGTCTTCCACGTTTGCTTTGTGATGTTCTCCTGGACATACTGGAAGTCCATCTTCACTCCACCAGCGTCACCGTGCAAAAAGGTCAGCTCACATCTATCTGTCGTCTACTTGTTGAACAGAAAAGTTGTTTACATCCTCCTGACATGCGTACCATAAGTATGTGTAGTTTATGAAGAGAGACACTTTCATTGTACTGGTATTATAATGTGTTTGTGTTTGCTCCCGCAGTTCCAATTGTCTTACTCGGACAAAGAAAGATATGAGATGGAGGAGAGGCCAGATGCTCAGAAGCAAATACTGGTTGAGATCGCAAAGAAATTACCTATTTTCAGCCGGTCGCAGTCTGGAGGTAAATAATGTTGTTCTTCAAGGGGACATCGTGCTATAATTATACTGCTTTAAAGCATGGTGCAATATATGTACGTGTACAGTATAGGCGGGTTCTTTCATTTGACTTTTTTCATTTCATTTGACTACTTAACTATTATTGGTGTAATTATAGGTTTAGCATTTACATCTCTCTAACTAGAAAGCCCCTTCTCGTACACCTGGTTGAACCACAGATCTTCCATCGCATACACAAACCATGGTGTGTGTGTTCCCCTCTTGAGGGCAATCAGCCAATGTTTCTCTTTCATTAGTACTGATAGCACTGTCAGAGTTCTAGGACTGCAGGAAGTGTGTGAAGGGTAAGCTCAGCTCAGACGGCTCCTCTTTCAACCGGCCGTCCTCTTGCCTCTAGCTATCAGGTTCTGTGACCGATGCCAGGTACTGAAGCCTGACCGCTGCCACCACTGCTCGGTGTGTGAAACGTAAGTCTGCTCCCTCCATCCTCATCCAATCCATTTGTCTTGAGATATTGCCTCGGTAAGCTGATATTTACTGGCTAGGGAGTGTTATTATTAAGTTTTTTGTTGTTGTTGCAGTGCTGTAAAGAAACCCCCAATAAGGATTTATAAGCAAGGCAGTGGTGTCTAATATTTCTATTTTTGCAGATGTGTTTTAAAGATGGACCACCACTGCCCTTGGTGAGTGGCAACATTGGCTTACTTTTACTTTTTGATCCCATGTTTCAAAAATAAATAAATAAATGTAAACGATGTTTTCTTTCCTTTTTTAGGGTCAACAACTGTGTGGGATTTTCCAACTATAAGTTCTTCATTCTCTTCCTCTCCTACTCCATGCTGTACTGTGTGTTCATTGCAGCCACAGTCTTTCAGTACTTCCTGAAGTTCTGGCAGGTGAGTGTCTACTATCAGCAGCCTCATCAGGGTTAAACACAAATGATATGCTCCTCAACAGTGTATTCCAACCCTTGCGTTTCTCTTTCTCTCCTGCAGGAGGAACTTCCAAACGGGCCTGCAAAGTTTCATGTGCTCTTCCTCATGTTTGTGGCGGTCATGTTCTTTGTCAGTCTCATGTTCCTCTTCAGTTACCACTGTTGGCTAGTGGCCAAGAACAGATCCACCCTGGGTAAGGCTTTTTTACATATTTGAGCTCTCCAAAAAGAACCATCTCCTCCTCCCAGATCCCCAGAAAAAGCATGCGCAACGCATGCTTTTTCTGGGGATCTGGGAGGAGGAGATGGTTCCTGGGTGAGGCAAGATGGTGTGTTTCATGCTGCGGTTACAGCAAACTATGTCATAACACAAGGGGGGGGGTCGGAGCTGGAGGAGGAGGAACGACAAAGTAAAGTATTGTTCTCCCTCGTTCCCCTCGTGCTCTTCCAGAGGCCTTCTCAGCTCCTGTGTTTGTTGGTGGGCCAGACCGAAACGGTTTCAACGTGGGCCTGCATAGAAACCTGGAGCAGGTGTTTGGGGAAAACAGAAGACTGTGGCTTATTCCTGTCTTCACAGGGTAATTTCTCCATCAACAAAATGTACAATGTATGTTTTCAGCTGCACACGGAGTCGTTTGTTGTTCTGGAAGGCATGTGTCTGTCGTTTTTTTTTTAACTAGAAAAAAAGAGAACTGAGAGAAGTGGGAATTGTTCACAAACCCGTAGGCGTGTTTCTTTGTGTTTTCCAGCCAAGGAAATGGACACTACTTCCCTCTGAAGAGCCTCAGTGAATCACACAACCCGCTATTGGCCAATGAAGAGATGTGGGAGGAGTCTGATGAAGGGTCTGAGGAGGGCAGTGTTGGTAAGCATTTTGGCTGTTTGTCTTCTACTGAATCCTGGCCCTGTTCTTTGATTCCTTTGAAATGGGTGGTTCCTATGTGGTTCCGTCTGTGGTTCCCTACTACCATCTGGTGGTTGGATGCAAAACAGCGTCTGACCAGTAATGACTGTACTACCACCAACAACAACCAGACCATGCTAGCTTTGTGTACTTTTAAAGCATACAAGCTGACAATGATGACATTAAAAAAGAGACGGATAAACCTACTGTATATTCTCTTTTAGTGTTCATAAGGACCGCCTGTATGCCTTTCACTAAGATTTTGGTGTCTTCTGTTCCAGACGATGACCCCTCTGTAACTATTGAAATGGATCAATAGAGAAGATTTGCAGGTACCAGGCACAAAAAAAGGATATAGGATTTCACCAGTCACACCATCTGCTCCAACAGCAAATGCATTCCCAATCCTGTGGACCTTTTTGATGGACTAACTGGACATTCTTCTCAGAATGGAGCCCAAAAGTGTGGATGAATCCTGCAGTTCTTAGTCATAGAAACTGTTTACCCTGGTATTATAATGTAATCATGGAGAGAAGGGACCATGTGGATACCCACAGCATCACTCTTCACACATGGATGGAACCACTTCAGTTCAACACTTTGATTTCACAGGGAGGAAGGATGTGAGGAAGGAGCTGGTACATTCTAACCTATAGTTTCACCAGCTCCCCGCTCGTCTCACGTGTCTCAGGACGTCTTCTGATTGTCCCCTGGGAATGGTTCTGGGGAAAGCACAGCACTGTGGTCTTTCTAATAGGTCTTGTTTTTGCTGTCCAATGTTTGGTTATGGGGGTACATGTACAATGTGGCACCTTAGGCACTAGTTGGTGCAGGGTGTTTATTTATTTTAAGATGAAAGTGTTGATGTTGAAAGAAATGTATTGTTATCAAGTGGGTCTCTACAATTATGTGGAAGTGGAATTTATTTTTGAAAGGAAGACCCAAGGCCAGGCATACCTTACTAAAGCTGAGCTTTATCTGTGCCTCAAATAAGTCTAAATGATTCCCACATGGTGCAGTCTTTGAGCTCTTCAGGATAACCTATATCACGTCGCACTTCAAATATTGACAAATGGCGCAAAAACCGTATGCATTTTGGAAGCACTTCCAGCGAAGCAGTATATGTGGGTGAGTACCCAGAGTAGGCCGCATAGTTTTTAATGAAGTGAAAGTCGGTCGGTACAAGAATATCTGAACGAGAACATTACATTTACATTGCCTTTATGCACTTTTGAAACGCTTACTAAAATGTGTGAGGATCCTACTGGTAACATTCCATTTGTTACCGTCTGTAGTACCTTATACCTTGTTTAACTTTAAAGATTGTTAACAATCCCGGTCTACTGGTTGGTCGTTGAACAGCTTACATAGTTTCCACTCACAATTAAAAATCAACGATGTCGGTCCCCTGCTGTACACTAAATCATTGATTTACCCTCAAGGCTTTCTGTTCGTTGAGCCAAACCATATGACCCGACTGCATGAAAATCATGTGATCTTGTGTTATGTTTCTATTTTTAGCCGTGGTGTCGTTTTGAGAACGTGTAAAGATTATTACGTGAATGTTTTTGTTATCTATTTATTGATATAGGATGCTATATTTAGGGGAATTGTGCTTTTGTTTTTCATGAATAAATTAAGTGACTCACAAAATACAGCAACGGTGGATTTATGAAATATTAGGACATTTAATAGATCACAGGTAAACAACATTACACCAGTTCCTTGTAACCTATTAAGGGTTTTTTTTTTTGCAGATAGGAGTACAATATTTCTAGCAGCGCATATCCCTTTTAGCAGTTTTTTTACTCAAGTAATAATTGTGGTATTAACACCTCCGGGAAAAGAAATCAAAATACTGACACTGCTTCACTTGCTGTTCAGTTGACAACATATCAATTATTCCGTTCATCTGGATGTAACATGTGAAAATAAAATCAGCTTCCAAGTCTACTCGAGTCAGTGTCGTTTTGTATTTATAACCGAGATTTCACACACGGCAAACCAAAGCTAAATGAATACAGGCAGCAGCACATGATCTGAAGAGTCCTTTGGATATCAGTAGCAGTATTTGGCATAACGAGAAGGACAGCATAACCGTACATTCACACCGCCAAATGCACTCCCCGCAGGGGGGGGAGGGAGGGGGGATAACCTAATTGGAAATGCATGATCGCTTGTCACCGAGTAGCTGGCAGTTGTGAATGTACGGATTAGATCGTTTAATGAGGTGGCCCAATGGGAAAAAGGAAAACAAGCAAAAACAAGATGCATACAACAAACCCCTTAAACCGTTCCGTGTCAAAGCGTTCTCCCTGGTCGTCCCCGAGGTCAGTCGGTACCAAAGTACCGTTGTCCAAAATGTGTTGGCGCCACGGGGTGCACCTCAGTGGTCAGTATAGTAATGTCCGGGAACTCCTTGATAATGGATTTAGCACCTTGGGGAACAGAACATCGTTTTAGAGTACAGTTCGGATTTATTTTCTAGAATGAGTAAGAAATGTTCTGGAAAAAGTTGATACATTTTTTATAAAAATGGGGCCCAGTGCCCAGTATTCACAACCCATGCATGGGGGGGGGGGGTGGCAGTGCCATACGTCTGCCCAAGCAATTTGAAGTGAATCGGAGTCTTGGTTGAACAGTAAATGCAGTTGGTGTGACTTTGTGCCCCCTGTGGGCAAAGTAGTGCCTCGCACTTATTTAAATTTACACTGAAGTCATTAATTGAGCAACATCAAACTTGGCACATTACTTAAGTGGGACGTCCTTTCTGTGCATACATAGTTTCAAGGGTCTAACTCAACGGTTATTTAAAAATTTTCTTTTTACAGAACCTTTTTCAGATTTTGTAAATAAGACTCGGTCAATTCTTTGGACACCTTGGACATAATTTTGTGGTAATTCTTGTACCCTAGAATGAACAGCGGCAGGGACTCTGGCATGAATGGTGAACGGTTGATGAGGTTGTTGGTTATCAGCTGACCTACCGTAAGGGGTGGAGAAGAGGCTGAGGAGGATGATGTGTCTGGGCTGGACGCCGTGCTCTATCAGCACCTTCACTGCCTCTATCACTGTATTACCTGTACCTAGCAAGAGACAGCAGTGAGGCACAAGTAGACCAACAACAACCAAAAAAACGCAACAGGCCCCTGATACGCTCAAAATCCCCCCCCCCCCCCACACACACCCACAGCAACACATCGCCCTGCTGAGAAGGTAAACTGGTTGCCACGTGACGATTGGTTTTGGTCATCGTCGAAGCAGCCAGAGTACTGCTCTGATAAGTTAAATTAAATTAATCATTCTTTAGAGCCACATGAGTCCTCCTTAATGGAGTACAAAAAAATGCTGCCTCATTGTGACAGGGAGAGGCCGTGGCTATTAGGAAACTATTCCTGGAGACACTCATTACACTATTCAGCAGCTTGCCGGCCATCTCTGAGGCAGTGTATAATTTTCCCATGAGAGCTGTAATTATTAACAGTGAGTGAATGCCACTGGGCGATGGGGAAACGCAGAACGTGCGAAGAGTGTCAACACATTTAATGATACAATTTTAACAAGCTATTTTTTTTCGGTTTTGTACTCCAGAAACACACAAATGCCCAGCAATTCCAATACATTATTTGTGATTATTTTAGTTCTGCCAAAGTCGCTGAATTGAATCATCAACCACACATGCCACAGCCCATGGGCAAGGCAGCACAGCCTGCACCTCCAGAACTTACTGAGGATGGGGTACATGAGCAGGACTTTTCTCCTGTAAATGTCCGGGGGGAACTTGGCGTAGTACACCTTGGCTTTCTGGGTCTCCTCGTCACTTTGGATGAGGATCTTCCCGATGCGGATGGACCGGCAGCAGTCACGCAGGCCCTGCTCCATGGCCTCGCCTGGGAAGGGACAGACCAACACACTGGGCCGCGTTCTCTCGTATGCGAGGACACCACACATGGGCTGTGCATCTTTTGATCGTTCTCACCATTCGATTTAGAGGATTCCTGATTCTTTGATTTTGAAATAGATTTGAAAACACGATTCTCGATTCAGCACAAAGGGGTAAAATAAAGTGTGTAGAAGATTGTGTATTTTTTTTTATTGTATAAGATTGTGTATTTTTTTTATTTTAGAAGGTTATATCAACTGATCAATAATGTAAACACACACAAAAAGACAAAAAGGAAAGGACAATAAAATATATAGAGAAGACCAAGATAACAATCCTGATTCTTACAAAGATTTATATATAGATTCTCGATTTTAATGCGATACTTCATTGCATAAATCTGTGCATTTCCATCATCCCGTCCTGTGAAATGATGAATAAATGACATATGGATGGCAGAAGTTCCCCTTCTGGGGTTAATAAAGAACACCTTATCTAATCTCTAATCTTAACTCTCCTCCCCCCAAGCTGTCAAAATAGGTGATTCAATACTTTATGATTAATAATAATATTACATCGAGGAGAGAACAAAACAGGGGGAAAAACCTGCAGAATTTTCTCTTTGGATTTTCTCCTTTATAGTATGGTGACACTATACAATTAACTTATCAGTGTAATACAGTACAACAACACAAACGGCATCCCAAATGAGTTGGAACAGGGCTGTTTCCAAATGTATATGATGTGCAAAGTACCTGTATGGCAGACGTGTCTAATTTGGCAGGTATGGACTTTCTCAATTCCCCGACTTACCACTTCTCATAATGCTGACTCCGCAGTTCCCTCTTTCAAACTTGACACCATCGTACTTGTAGCCTGGGGGGGGGGGGGGGGGGGAGATAAAGAAGGACACCAGGTCAACTGAGCTATAGAACATTCTGGATGAGGCAGGTGATTATGGGAGAATGCATGACATGGTGCTACGTGGTGGCATGGTGCTACGTGGTGGCATGGTGCTACGTGGTGACATGGTGCTACGTGGTGACATGGTGCTACGTGGTGGCATGGTGCTACGTGGTGACATGGTGCTACGTGGTGACATGGTGCTACGTGGTGACATGGTGCTACGTGGTGGCATGGTGCTACGTGGTGGCATGGTGCTACGTGGTGACATGGTGCTACGTGGTGACATGGTGCTACGTGGTGGCATGGTGCTACGTGGTGACATGGTGCTACGTGGTGACATGGTGCTACGTGGTGGCATGGTGCTACGTGGTGGCATGGTGCTACGTGGTGGCATGGTGCTACGTGGTGGCATGGTGCTACGTGGTGACATGGTGCTACGTGGTGGCATGGTGCTACGTGGTGGCATGGTGCTACGTGGTGACATGGTGCTACGTGGTGGCATGGTGCTACGTGGTGACATGGTGCTACGTGGTGGCATGGTGCTACGTGGCCTTTTTTGTATGCAGTGAAACAACCAAAAACAGGAAAAGATAGTTCTGAAATGCGACAGTTGGAATATGTGATGCATAAATGTGTAAAACTAAACTGCCGCTTGCAAAACAACCTCATGCTCTGAAAGACCTCAGCAATCTGTCATCCCCTGAACCTGGATATGACCATGAGTAAGTCATCCCCTGAACCTGGATATGACCATGAGCAAGTCAACCCCTGAACCTGGATATGACCATGAGCAAGACGTGTGTGCTGCAGTGGTACATTCATGAAGAACAGAGTGGCGCTGCCTTTAATCATTCCTAATGCAATACTCTAAATACAGCCTCCTATTGATCCAGGCTTCTTCGGTAATACCACTTGATGGGGAAAGCCCCTTTACTTCGCAAATCACCCATGAGTAACACGGCTCACGCTTGTTGATCCATTTCCCCTGTTAGATTAGATTCAAATGGATTGTCATTGCACAGCACAAGTACAGAACAGAAAATAATTGTTATGCCTTACTATGACATGTCGGAAACTTGAAAAAAAACAATAATACATAAATAATTAAACAATTCTTCATATGAAACATACTTACTTGATTTGACAAACCTACCCACAATAACTCTGGATTTCAACATAGATTAGTTTGTTCTGCTGTGGATGATAATCTTAAAAAACAAAAAAAAGGAAGAAGGAGCTGTGGGTAAGATTTAAGAGCTATTTAGAGTAGAATTAGTGAGAAATGGCATTGCCCTCGGTCAGCTATAAGTGAGTGAAATGCACTGTTCTGAGACTGCTTCTACCTAGCCTATGAGCCTACCTAGATGTTAGACTGGCCCTGCCTCATTTCTGACCAATCAGGGCTCTTCCATGACGGGCCCAAGAATCCATCTTCAAACAGAAGACTCTAAAACATTTCTTTCAAATCAAAACACAGCTTTTGTACGGCATCTTTTGTGGACACTACTTCCAAGCCTGGCATGAGAAACCAATGTACAAATAATGCTTACATCTAGGGAGCGCCAGTGTAGCTTTTGATATAGATTTTGGATCACGGTCACATGCAAAGAATATACTAGCCCTGAGAACCCCATACAGCAGCCCTATTGCTTTATAAGGTCGCTGTTCAACAGGGATCTGCTTCCAAACGAGCAGTCATATTTCATGGCTAGAAAAAGAAACTCACCTGTTGGAGTTGTGACAGTACACTCCGAGTAGGGGAGCTGATTAAGCCCCTCCTCAACCACTAGTCTGATCTGTCAGTAGAGAGATGTTTCATTACAGCATCGTTTTAAAATGAACTGAAACAACACAACGAGAACAAATGAGACAACTTACCAGTCGATCAGCACAAAACACAAAGTCTCCTCTGCTGGTTGTTCTGAAAGTGGTTCATAAATAAAGAACTTGGGTCAGGTTTGAATTGTCAATAAAAGCTCCTCGAAGTGCAGAGTGCAAAGCTTTTTTAAAGACACGTCAATATGCTACACACACAAACAAACCCCGTAATGGACTCACTTGTCTCTAATTATAGTTTGTAGTTCACGGATCTGGTCGTTCAAGGGGAGCAGTTTGAGCTGGGGTCCCAAGGAGGCACCTGGACCGTCCGCCTGGGGGCTGACCTCCTCCTCCTCCTCCGCTGCCCCCCCCGGGTGGGACACCACCTCAGGACCACCGCTGCTGCTGCTGCTGCTGCTGCTGCTGCTGGCGAAGCGGACCTGCTTGGCGGGGTGCTCCTGGCCACTGTTCACGGCGTTCATCTGTTGATTGTGGCATGGCATCCTGGACCCGCCGCGAGCTGCTTCCCTAAGACACGTGAGCGCCGTGTAGCATTGAAGCTAATGCTATGCGACCCACTGACCTGCTGCCTTATTTATACGAGACCGGCTGGACAACGGGTCAGCTTAGTCAGCTTGGGAGTCCAACTACTTCATATGATTAATAATAATAAAAGCTTCCACAGTCACACCTCGAAGTGTGTTCAATCGAAATGGCTCAATAGCAACAAAAACAAACCCCAAAGGCTCGATAAGAGCTATGTCCAGTAGCTCCTGTGCTAGCACTGACACTGACGGGCCATTTGTTTTTATTTTTTTATTTTTGTTTTTTGAAAGCGGAAGTGACGAAGGCATTTTGCCGTGACGCGCCGATTGCGTCATCATCACCCGGCAAAAACATGGCGCCGATGTTGGTCTCGCTGAAGTGTGGATTCTACTACCAACGACGGAGATTGGCGTTTCTGTACCGACAGACGAGTTCGTATCACGTCTGCGACAAGAGGGAGAACCATCCCCCCGGGCCGGACCCCACGCGGCGAGGCACACGTCCGGTAAGGTGGCGGCACTGGGGGGGTGTGTGTGTGTGTGTGTGTGTGTGTGTGTGTGTGTGTGTGTTTCTGGAGAGGACAGGACAGGACATTGCTGCGTCACCACCACGCAAGGACACACACACACACACGTGTATTCTGATACACACGTGTGTGTGTGTGTGTGTGTGTGTGTGTGTGTGTGTGTGTGTGTGTGTGTGTGGGACAGGACGGGACGGGACATTGCTCCGTCACCGACACGCGCACACACACACACTCGTATCAGAACACAGGTCCTGATTAACATCTCTTTCTCTTGACCAATAGTGTGTCAATGTAACCTTGGGGTAACGTTGACTTCAGTGACGTTGTGTGTCACGAGGCCCGGTTGACCTTAACCCTGAAGTGAACTTTGTGTCACTTGTTGTTGTTGTTGTTGGTCTTCTTCTTCTTCTTCTTCTTCTTCTTCTTCAGTGTATGGATCCGTTGTTAGCCATGGGGGGGGGGGGGGGGTAAAACGTGTGTCATTGGTGTGATTGCCAGGTGCTCTACCCCCCCCCCCCCCCCATGGTCTCGGTAGATAAGGCCTTATTATCACACCGTGTGTGTTGGTCCCTCCCACACCCCCACGCACGTCACGTGTCTGTTTTTTAAACTGTCCTTTTTTGTTGTCATGCTAGTAGTAATAATAATACATTGTATTTTCGGCGCTTTTATGACACCCTAGGGACACCATACAATTAGTTATATAAAGAGGCAAGAGAACATGATAAAAACACAAACAGGAAGTCATGGAGGAGACAATTGAAGTGTACCCAGATGATGAGGACAGGTAGTAGTACACAAGTAGTACATGATGTAGTCATTATAGTGACTGCTAAACAACTGTGGTTGTGGGACGGTATCCATTCTCTCCTAGTTAAACATAAGATGGAAAAACAGTCTACTAGGTATAAAAAAACGATATATATAGATTAGGTGTGAGATATGTGCAGAATTATCGGTGTGTGTGTATATATATATATATGTATGTATGTATGTGTATATATATATATATATGTATGTATGTGTATATATATATATGTATGTATGTATGTATGTGTATATATATATATATATATATATATATATATATATATATATATATATATATATATATATATATATATATGAAACACTGATCAATATATTGATACTTGTAAATGTACCTATGTACCTGTATATGTACCTGTACATATATATATGTACCTGTACATATATATATATATGTATATGTACCTGTACATGTACATGTATATATATATGTATATGTACCTGTGTATATATATATATATGTATATATATATATATGTGTATATATATATATATATATATATATATATATATATATATATATATATATACACACACACATATATGTATGTGTGTATATATATATATGTGTGTGTGTGTGTGTGTGTATGTATGTATGTATGTATATATGTACATATACAGGTACATAGGTACATTTACAAGTATCAATATATGATCAGTGTTACATATATATATATATATATATATATATATATATATATATATATATATATATATATATATATTAAAAAAAAACAAAAAAACATGTTTTTGTATTGCCTGCCTCTGGAATATAAAGTGTGGATTTCAATACGGTATTTAATATTTCCGTGTACTCTTCTGTTTCAGTTCAATTGCCCTCCAAAACATCTCCAAACAGCCCCATGGCCCGGGGGCCGGAGCGCACAGAGCCGGAGGATTTTGGAAGCGGTCAACGTGAGTAATGGCATGTAATGGGAGCTTGTTTATACATCACACTCACACCTCTACAGTTATGTAGGCCTACTGTTGCTGTTGTTGTTGTTGTTCGGGAAATGAAAAAAAAAAAGTTTAAAGTACGCTCGGTGGGTGGTCTTTTTAAAAGTGACCTCACGAAGACGATCGCATAGTGTATCATCGAAGGAGCTGTGAATATGCAATGTGTTGTGGAACCTTGCCACCTCTCCACCCCCTCAACCAGCCCATGCTGTTAATTGACGAAATGGATACAAATATAAGTCCGGGGAAAGCTGTAGCATTTCTGTTGTTGTTGTGCCTGCCACTGTTAAATGTATGCACATAATGCATGAGTACAGTGTGTCCAGTACCTGCGCTACCACCCCTTCATAGCCTATTGAATACATACAAATTAGGGAACAAACTAGCTAGCCAGTGTCATTTTACTAAGAACTATAATATTATGCTGGAACATGAACTCTCAGACCAACAGTTCAATCCACAGTTCACTTTCAAATCAACACTGCATTCTAGGCAGAAACCCAGTGTACTGCCCTCATGGTTGGACTGGTTATTTATTCACTAGCAGGGGCTCCGGAGGTAGAAAGCGTGGTCTGGCAACCAGAAGGTTGCTGGTTCGATCCCCGGCTCTGCCTATCCAAGTGTAGAGTAGTCCCACGCCTAACCCGACGTGCTGGCTGGCGCCTTGCATGGCTGACGCCAACGTCCGTGTATCAATGTGTATGTGTGAATGAATGTGAGACCATAATGTACCCACTTTGAGATGTCACCGGTCTGAAAAGCCATATACAAATGCAGTCTATTGACCATATGACTAGGGTTCAGCTTGAATCTGTTTTCAACAGCATTTGCAGGTCAACCACACCAGAACATGTTGGCACGGGAGCGCAGGAGGCCGTCTAAACGCAGACCCAAAGAACGTGGTGAGTTACTGCACTGTGCTCGGGATGCTGCTGCGCCGCTGACACTTTACTGGCTTTTAAAGGTTTTGTAAAAACAAACCTCATTTAACAGTCACTTTGCTGCTGTTTTTATTTTTATTGTATTTTTTAATGATATTTTTATGTATTTTGCGGGAGGGAATGGGGAGTATGCCTTCCAATGTGCCTGTTGCAATTGGCCAATAAAAATATCTTGTATCTTGAGTTAACACGGGGTATTCAATTTATTGCGGGTGGCTGATAATATTAACATTAATATGAATATATGATTGTGTTTTGGCTGATCGACAGTATGTACACACACAATGGATGGAGAACTTTATTTAAGGGCGGTTTGGGGACTTTGAATCAGTCTGTCACATTGTGATGCAGTACGGCAGACGTACACTACGGGCTTTTTTTAATGTGAACTCTAAAAAGAAGGCACTAAATGGCAGCAAACCTGTATTGCGAGTGCGAGAAGTCTTTGTTCTTGAGATTTCCGTTCCTCTGATGCGGCTGCTGCCATGTTAAAAGGCACGCTACTCGGTCTATTCATGGTGGCGTACAATCGGGAAAAACATCTCGTGGACTCGGCTTTTGAATTGAATGTAGCGCTACAATGACCTTCAGAAGTGCATCCAACTGTTTCACGTTAATTCCCAGCCCTTTCACCCGTGTCAGTTATTGCTAGATTCGTTCTGATTAAAGGCAGGTGTTGGGCACAATTTCCCTTTAATTTGCTCGGTGGGAGCTGCCACGACGATGGCGTCGAAACCGTAGTGCCACCATATTGACTGGATTAAGGGAATTACAGCATGTTCTTTGGCCTATGGAGGGTCCCAACGGCAGCTGTTTGGTGGAGCCTGAGTAAACATCCCCCTTGGCTGGGGTTCCCAACTCCAGCCGGGATGACAGCCTTGCTGTCCCCTGGGACGCCTGGTGTCAGGCTGGATCCCCGGGTCCACCTGGAGACTGGGCTGCTGCTTCTGCCCTGGCAGCTCCCATGGGATCCTGCCTGACATTTGATGTTTCATGCCTATGTCCAGCAAGCCCTGCCTGGCCTGGCCCACTGGTACTCTCCAACGGCAATGCATAATCTAACCCTAAGCTGCCGATATTTGGCGACGCACCATTGAGAAGAAAGTCTTGTGTGTGTCTTTTGTTCATTACGTCAGATTCGTCGTTCAAGTCACTTCTATATACGGTAATAGTGTTTTTTCCCATCCAGCCTGAATGTTCTTGGAATCTAAATGGATTGTTCGTTGTATTATGCAAGGTTGTGTGTTTCCTCACGGGAGGTTTTGTCTGTTCCTGCTTCTTCTCAATAGCTGAAGGAGGTAAACTCTGCCCAGATCCTCTCTGCCATGTTCTCCTACGTGTGGCCCAAGGACAGACCAGACCTGCGGGCTCGCGTCGCCGTCTCTCTGGGGCTTCTTGCTGGAGCCAAGGTAAGAGGAAAAGCAACAATTGGCTTCTAATTGCTGTTAATCACCCATTGAGTTCCCTTTTTTGCCGCATAGCGATATACACTGGAAGCAAAGATGATTCACTCTCATTTCATATTTTATAACTACCTTTTTATAGCTCTAAATTATGATTATAACTTTGTTTGAATTAACAAGGCCAGTGTTTGTATTGAACTTAGCAATGCATGACTTGTTACACAAATCTCTACTGCTAATATTCTCCTTATGAGAAGTTGGCAGCTGAATTAAGAACTCCCAGTAAACATTTAAATGCGTGTAGTAAACACAAGCCCAGGGATGTGTGAACGCTAGCATGATTGTCTCCATGCCGTACTTGAAATTGGCAAAATGCCTGGAGAGAACCTACCTCGGTGACCAATCATTGAGAACCGGTAGGAAGTGACAGGGAGCCGAATTAAAGAAATAAACGTGTGCCCTTCCCACAAACACTAATTGGTTGGTTGATATATATATATATATACATACAAGGGGTTTATATGACCTTTTAAATATCATCATCAACAACACTCTCAGCTGGGCTTGAGATCCTTATCATTGCCGATTGCGTTTTTTTTCTTTCTTCCAACTTCCATCCGTTTTGTCCGACTGCTACGTTAAAATCATGTAAAAAGTTAAAGGGGAATATCACTCCTAAAAGAACAGCGGCACGTCCATTAGAAGGACCATATCAGTCAGGAGGAGCAGGGATGTGTGTTAACATGGAGTCTTCTGAGGTCTTCTATTGGATGTGGCTGGGGGTGCTTTCACACGGCTATCAAATATCTCAATAGGGACAACCTTAAAAACGGTCTACAATTTGAAATTCCCCTTTTAACAATACAATACAATTCAAATGACCATATCCATGGGATTATAGACCGTCAAAGCCTCATTGTGTACAGCTAGGTCTTCCCACACACACACACACACATGATATTGTATATCTATTCGCATCTCAACACAATTTATACCGTGTCGATTTCCTCTGTTCTCCATTAATCAAAACAGTATAACTTCTTAATGACCTATTCTTTAAGATAACAAAAATAATAATTGATTGCAAACATCAATCAGTATGCAATGCGACCCGTTTCCTCTCTTTGTTGGCGGTCCCTAATTTACACCCTGGAAAACCAATCAGGGAATCTCAGCTCCCAAAGAACTATATCCTGCTGCCACACAGCATGGCTCCCTCTAGTGTGTACAACAGGGGGAAAGAACACAACACAACACGCACACAACGCACACACAAAACACACACACACAACGCACACAAAGCAATCTTCTCCTTCTCGTTTCCTGCTTGGTTGGCGCTAGCCTAGATTTCTGCCAGTTTGTCAGTTTCCACCGAAACCACCAGCTGCGTGGAGACAATTGTTAAACCAGCTGAATAATTACGCTGTTACAATGCATCACCCCTCTGCACTCTATATTACCGGTGACATTCTCATTTCACACCATTGATAATAATGATCCCCCCTGTTTGGGTTTGGTCTGGAACGGCGGCCTCTCTTTCCCCCCCCCCCTCCCCCGGGGGGAAACGGAGGGGCTCTCTGTGGTCTGCGCCGCGGTGGAGTTTCCCAGTGTGTAACGTGAGGCTAATTCCCCCCTGCGGCCCTCCGTGAGAAAATCGACCCGATCCCCCGGCACGAGAGGTCACGTCTTCCGGGTGCGGGTTTGGCACAGCGGCAGGGCTAGCAAGCTAGCTAGCGCTCAGGTGCTGGTACTGGCTTTGAGTGGACGGGTAAACGACCACCACCTCCTCCTCCTCATCCTCCTCTAGCCTCGGCAGCGCAGAGGACATGTTTGGGTCCGGCGAATAATATGCTACTCTGTGTTTTGAAGTCCTGTGTCATGTTCTGTTGTCTTGGCAGCAAAGTGGCAGATTTTTGTGGTTCTCCGCGAAGGGTCTCAAAGTATTGCTCGGTGCTGAAGTGACACACAGACTGAGAGCCCTGGAGATCTCGTTCTGGTGTGTGTGTGTGTGTGTGTGTGTGTGTGTGTGTGTGTGTGTGTGTGTGTGTGTGTGTGTGTGTGTGTGTGTGTGTGTGTGTGTGTGTGTGTGTGTGTGTGTGTGTGTGTGTGTGTGTGTGTGTGTGTGTGTGTGTGTGTGTGTGTGTGTGTGTGTGTGTGTGTGTGTGTGTGTGTGTGTGTGTGTGTGTGTGTGTGTGTTACTGCAGGTCTCTTCTGCCCTTCAGTCTATCATTTGATGATGTACAGTCATATCGGGACCATTATTCATGCAAGCAAAATGGAAAAATACTAAATAAAGAAGAATCTTTTCAAGGTTCTTTTGCCATGAATCAATGGATGGAGACCGACGGACACACGCATACATCTGAAGTGTGTGTGTGAACAAAAAGAAGGAAATGGTAACATACCGCTGTGAGGCTGGATACATGGTCACACGAGGAGTCTGGTATATGTAAATATATCATTTTCACCCACGAGAGCCCCCCACTGTGTTATGGAATTGAAAGGTTTCGCCTCAAATGTGCTGCAGTTTATGAATCCGGTGCGGTGTGCTGCACTGTTTCCTGGCGGTCCTAATGTGGTCACACAGCTGTCCCCGTGCTTTTAATTAGCCCTAATAACATCTCCATTCCATTAGCGCCATGCATCAGCCGCCTCCGGCACAGCCAACTGCTGCAGCACACGCACACAAATGTGTGTGTGTGTGTGTGTATACACACGCACGCACGCACACATCCATTCATACCATTCACTTCAGATATATATGTGTCCGTCTGTCGGTCTCCATCCATTGATTTTCATCTGTCAAAGGAACCTTGAAAAGATTTTTCTTTTTCCGTTTTGCTTCTTGCTTGAATAATGGTCCTGATATTACTGTACATCATCAAATGATAGACTGAAGGGCAGAAGAGGACTGCAGTATCACACACACACTCACTCTCTCTCATTCACTCACTCATTCATGCTCAAATGCTCTGGGCTATTTGAAACAGTTTTTCCTCTTTCTTTTTGTCAGCATTGCCATTTCTTTCCCTCTTAATTCTGCTCTCCCCTCTCTCTCTCTATGGCTCTCCCCCCCCCCCTCCCCCTCTCTCTCTCTCCCCCCCTCTCTCTCTCTCCCCCCTCTCTCTATGGCTCTCTCCCCCCCCCCACTCTCTCTCTCTCTCCCCCCCTCTCTCCTTCCCCTCTCTCTCTCTATGGCTCTCTCCCCCCCCCCCCCCCCTCTCTCTCTCTCTCTCTCTCTCCTCCCTCTCTCTCTATGGCTCTCTCCCCCCCCCCCCCCTCTCTCTCTCTCCTCTCGCTCTCTCTCCCCTCCCTCTCTCTCTCTCCCCCCCTCTCTCTCTCTCCCCCCTCTCTCTCCTTCCCCACAGATGACCAATGTGACGGTGCCCTTCATGTTTAAGTATGCGGTGGACGAACTCAACCAGATGTCGGGACACATGCTGAACCTGAGTGACGCGCCAAGCAGCGTGGCTACCATGGCAACCGCAGTGCTGATTGGCTGTGAGTCCTAGACTGGTTTTCTTCTTCCCCCTTCCCCCTTGCTGGCAGGTGCCGTGCTCATCAGAGAGGACTATGGGACTGCCTATTATCTCCAGGCTGACCTTTCAGAACACATTCATATCAACGACGCTCTGCAACCCGTACATTTCCATCTTATTATTTACTCCTGCTCGGATGAGACTTCTTTTCAGTTGATCCACATGGTCTGCTCATGTATCTTGATAGTGTGTGTGTGTGTGTGTGTGTGTGTGTGCGTGTGTGTGTGTGTGTTACACCTTACCCGTGTGCTCCCAAGACGGACGGAACAGGGTTAGTGTCCAGCATGTGTTGAAGGCCTCCTTCCCTGATGGGCTTAACAGCTTTTATGCCCGCTTTGCCATGGATAACCAGGAGGCCACCAAGGCTGGGGTCCCTGCCGGCCCCTCACACTCTCCTCCACCAACGTATGGCGCTGTGAGCAGGGTTAATGCATGCAAGGCCGCTGACCCTCATGGCAAACCCCCCGGACGTATGCTCAAGGCCTGCACCGGGCAGCTGGCTGAGGTCTTGACCGACATCTTGAACCTGTCACTGGCCCCAATCGGCCGTCCCCACGTGCTCGGTTGAGCGCCTCCATCGCGCCGGTGTCAAAACACGCCCCTGCAGCGAGTCTGAATGACTTCTGCCCTGTTGCACTCACCCCCACCAAACTCGGCCCCATGTGCTTCAAGAGGCCGGTCCAGTCTACCACCCACACTGTGCCCCCTCCAGTTCACCTACCGGCAAAATAGGGGTAGGGAGGACGGCATCTCTTCAGCACTACACCCTAACTAACCCTGACCCTCACCCTCACTCCCGCTCCCATCTGGACAACAGTAACGCCTGTGTGAAGCTGCCATTCAGACCCATCACAAAAAGTCCCTTGCCAGCTTTTAGTGTCCTGGGTCTCCACGTCTCTGGGGATCTCTCTTAAATTCCCCACACCTCAACCCTCGTCAAGAGGTTCCTCTTCTTCCTGAGGAGATTGAAGAAAGTCCATGTCATCTCCTCAGACTCAACAAGAACCAGTCAGGCACAGCTCTCACCCCGGCCACGGGGGGGCTGTTGGCCCTCCTCCCCTCTAGGAGGCGCTGCAGGTCTCTCCGGTCCCAGACCAGCAGGAACAACTTCTTCCCTGCTGTCACCCTGCTGATCTCTCCCCCAAACCCCCCCCCCCCCCCCCCCCAGAAGGCTTTCCTACGCACAATGACAGTTTAAATGAAGTTTAATCTAAAAATACAAAATAATTCCGAAATGGAATTACTTAATCTGTTGTGAGGCTTTAACAAGATGTTGGCTTTTTTGGCCATTTATTTATTTATTTTATTTTTTTGCTTCCCTCTTGTCCCAGTGGACATTATTAAAACAAGGCAGGTCAAGGGTCATTTGCAAGGCAAATCCAAAGTGTGTGTGTGTGTGTGTGTGTGTGTGTGTGTGTGTGTGTGTGTGTGTGTGTGTGTGTGTGTGTGTGTGTGTGTGTGTGTGTGTGTGTGTGTGTGTGTGTGTGTGTGTGTGTGTGTGTGTGTGTGTGTGTGTGTGTGTGTGTGTGTGTGTGTGTGTGTGTGTGTGTGTGTGTGTGTGTGTGTGTGTGTGTGTGTGTGTGTGTGAAATCAAGTGAACATGGTTGCCCGGCACTCTGCACAAGTCACTCAGGTCTGGTGTGAGATCAGATCATGTGTTCTACACTTACCCTTCCAGCCACTTATTTTAATAAGCCCACTTAGGTATGGCACACTAATGCTGCCTGGGGAGTAATTGGGGCACAGGAACACAACTGTGGACCAGGGAGCATTAGAATACGAGCGAGAATGAAAGGCTTTCGGGCGCACAATGGAAATTATATTCCCCGTTCTGAATTTGACACGCTGGCTCGCTGCAGCCAGACTCTGAGAGACGGCAGCTTGGGGGTTGGAAATTTCGCGTGTGAAAAGGTTGCTCCGTGTTCGCCGCTCGTGCCGCCTTGTCACACGTAGACTCGTTCATTAAACAAGTATTCCCATTTAACGCCACATTACAGCGCCCGCGAAGGCCGTGCAAAGCTAAGCCTTTTATTGCCCCCCCCCCCGCCCCCCACACTTTTAGGCTGTCCTAAAAGTGTTCCCAGTCCGTTAAGTCCGGTGCTCGTCCAACATGTGATCCGCGTGACGGGAATGGGAGACTCGCAGCACAGAGCTGCAGGTTGCGTCGCATCCTCTCTCTGTCCTCTCTCTGCCCTCGGGATTAATAAAGTAATCTGTATCTGTATCTGTATTATTGGACCCCTAATTGAGCACGAGCAGGTGCTTGGTATTTAAAAATTTGAAATGCTTTATGCTTGACCCCAAAATGCCTCAAAAGATGACGCACAACAAACAATTTAAAATAGAAATGTATTGCCTGAGCCCATCCCCCCCCCTCCATCCACTCTCCCCCCCACCCCCACCCTCCCCTCCCCCACCCTCCCCCCCCTCCCCTCCCCCCTCCGTCCACAACAGCGCCTCACAGGCATTGTTGAAATTTCCATGTGTTCACTGACTAAATCCATTTTATTTTTTTCCTGGTACACTTATTAAAAACCTCCTCCCCCTATTCTGCTATTCTGCTACATGCATCCCCCTCCTCACCACACCACCACACCACACACACACACACACCACACACCACACACACACACACCACACACACACACACACACACACACACACACACACCACACACCCTCCCACCCTCCCTCCTCCCCCCTGTCTGCCGAGCGCTGCCCTGCCTCCCAGCAGTAGTGAGCCTTCAGACAGCAGCCTGCTCTGTAATTAGAGAGCCTACAGGGGGGGATGGGGGGTGGGCTGCTGCTGCTACCGCACGGCTTGCCCACCATCTGAGACTGTCCTGCTTTCTTTTGGTTTTTTTAATGTAAGCGTTCAGTTTATTTCCCAATTTCCCGCCCGGGCCCTGTGTAATAATGTACTATCTAAGGTCCAACCCCCGGTGGTTTTGTTTTTGTTCCCCCACTACTGCATCCCCCTATTCATCTCCGTAGCCCATGTCAGAATTTCCGACGAGATTCGGTATCTGATGAGGCCAGGAAAGTTGTCCCAGCAGCTATTCTGGCTATTTTATT
Organism: Muraenolepis orangiensis; assembly: GCA_027704905.1. Lineage (NCBI taxonomy): Eukaryota > Metazoa > Chordata > Actinopteri > Gadiformes > Muraenolepididae > Muraenolepis > Muraenolepis orangiensis. The sequence continues at coordinate 33,983,308 of CM051001.1, forward strand.
CAGCCTCTCGTGTGCCTGTGTCCTAAACCATCGTATTCTGTCTCTCTGTCTGTCTGTGTGTGTGTGTGTGTGTGTTTCTTGGGGCATCAGATGGGGCGTCGCGGGCGTGCTCCGCCCTCTTCAACGAGCTGAGGAACGCGGTGTTCGGCAAGGTGGCCCAGAGCTCCATCCGCCGCATCGCCAACAACGTGTTCCTCCACCTGCACAGCCTGGACCTGGGCTTCCACCTGAGCCGGCAGACGGGCGCCCTGTCCAAGGCCATCGACCGGGGCACCAGGGGCATCTCCTTCGTGCTCAGCGCCCTGGTGTTCAACCTGGGCCCCACCGTCTTCGAGATGGGCCTGGTCAGCGCCATCCTGGTGAGGCCGAGAGCCCCCTGCGGGCCGTGGGACGGGGACCGGGGGGCGCCGTATTGGGTGTATTGGGTTAGGCTATCTGGCCGTCTATGGCTGCCATCAGCCACTAATTGTACTAGGTACAGCGAGCTAGTACAATTAGTGGCTGATGGCCAATGTAATGTATGAGAGTGTAATAATGAAAAGATTAGGTTGTGGCGTATCTCCCATGATGGCTCGTGACAGTTTTTTTTATCTTCTCCCGACAGCCAATGGTCTGGAAAAGGAGTAGTGGGACGAAGGCCTGGCTCTCATTCTTGAGCAAATTCAGATCTCTCCCCAGTACCTCCTTTTTTTATTATTATTCATTTTTTCCCCTCTTCTGTAGAAACATGGAGCCTATTAGATCCAGTGATGAATCCCACAGCTTTGTAGTGTTCTTTGTCGCCTCCTAATGTCTTCCTGCAGTGTAGCCCCCCCCCCCCCCCCCCCCTGTCCTTGGCTGGCAGCATGGCCCCCTTTATGGGCCTCGGTGCTATTATCCCACTCAGGGCTGTAATGTCAGCTAGTCTGTAATGAGGGCAGACTCCATTGCCCTAATGGCTAAAGCATTAGCACGGTTGGTTTTTTAATTTCTTTTATCAGTATTTTCACCTCCATTCGTAACAATCAATTTCATCGTAGAATGGCCCCAAAAAAAACAAGAGCATTTCTGCGTCTGCAGATATTAGTGAGCCGTATTCAAATGCATAAGGAAGCTTTCGTCCCTGACGCCGTGCCTTCTGTCTCTCTCTCCGTCTCTCTGTCTCTCTCTCCGTCTCTCTGTCTCCGTCTCTCTCTCTCTGTCTCTCTCTCCGTCTCTCTGTCTCCGTCTCTCTCTCTCTGTCTCTGTCTCCGTCTCTCTGTCTCTCTCTCCGTCTCTCTGTCTCTGTCTCTGTCTCTCTGTCTCTCTGTCTCTCTCTCCGTCTCTCTGTCTCCGTCTCTCTCTCTGTCTCCGTCTCTCTCTCTCTGTCTCTCTGTCTCTCTGTCTCTCTCTCTCTCTCTCTCTGTGTCTCTCTCTCTCTCTCTCTGTGTCTCTCTCCCCACAGTATTATAAGTGCGGCGGTCACTTTGCAGCGGTTGCTGTGGGCACCCTGTCTGCGTACACGGCCTTCACCATTCTAGTCACTCAGTGGAGGTAAAACAGCATCCCTTCCTCCCCGCCGGATCTCCGGCGATTGTTCCTCTCTGGCACTGCAGGCTTTTTTTTTGTTGTTGTTGCCCGCTTGTTTGATGTGCCACTGGCCGACATTTGTGTTCTCCACTCTCGTTGCTTCACACAATTGTTCTCCACCCCACCCCACCCCGCCCCGCCCTGCAAGCCACAGAATTGTTCTCCCCTGTCTGTCTTTATCGCACATTTAGGGACCTCCTTTGGGGGGGGGGGTGTGTGTGTGTGTGTGTGTTTTAACGGTCCCGCCCCGCCTGTGCTCCCAGGACACGCTTCCGGATAGAGATGAACAAGGCGGACAACGATGCAGGCAACGCCGCCATCGACTCTCTCCTCAACTACGAGACGGTCAAGGTGAGCGAGAGCCTCTCTCTTGTGGTTTCCACTGCACACGCACACACATGCGCGCGCACTCCCCTCCATCACTGGCGTTTAAGGAAGATAAATTGGTGCGGCCTGCACAACATCTTTGCACCATTACCGCCCGAGGCCAATTTTGGATGCGTCTCTGGGTCAATTTTTTGGTTGTTGTTGCTTTTGTTACATTTCACTGCCAAATACTGGGAGCCACTGGGTGGAAGTCCCATTGTTTGTTGTCCCCTTGTTCTGAGACAGTCAGGGGCGGGCCTGGGGTTATTTCAAAGTGGGCATCTTGTTCGATTTTTAGGCCAAAGGGGGGGGGGTGTGTGTGTGTGTGTGTGTGTGTGGCTGCTGCTTGTAACCCCTTTTAACCCCTCTTAACGGGTGAACTACACACAGGGAGTCCGTGTGCAAACTTGGCAAAAAAAGCATGCAGGCACATGTTATCTGTTTTATTAGGGGAGATTGTAGCTCAGTCTGTTGGGACTTGGCTTGGGAACAGGAGGGTTGCCAGTTCAAGTCCCTGAAAACGGACCAAGTATGGAGTGAGAACTGGTACTTGGGAAAAGGTATCGGTTCGCCTCCTGGGCGCTCTTGAGCAAGGCACAAGACCCTTCCACTGCTCCCCGGGAGGCTGTATGTAAAAAAGCTGCCCACAGCATCCTCGTACTAGGATGGGTTTAATGCAGAGAAACACGTGACCAATAAAGAGGATTCAAAAATCCTCCAGATTCCAAAAATATGTAAAAAGACAAATAGGAGGTATGCATGTGGCGGCGTCTAGGGGTGGATGTATACGCCGTCTAGGGGTGGATGTATACGCGTCTAGGGGTGGTATACGCGTCTAGGGGTGGATGTATACGGCGTCTAGGGGTGGATGTATACGCCGTCTAGGGGTGGATGTATACGGCGTCTAGGGGTGGATGTATACGCCGTCTAGGGGTGGATGTATACGGCGTCTAGGGGTGGATGTATACGCCGTCTAGGGGTGGATGTATACGCCGTCTAGGGGTGGATGTATACGCCGTCTAGGGGTGGATGTATACGGCGTCGCAAAAGGAACGTTTTCAATCACATTTGCAGTCACATTATGCAATCAAGTGCAATGTGTCATTATCACCTAAAACTACCACCCCCCCACCCCTCCTGTGAGCCCCTCCTCCTCCTCTCCTGTCTCACCCCTGTCTCACCCCTCTCTCTACCACCCCCCACCCCTCCCGTGAGCCCCTCCTCCTCCTCTCCTGTCTCACCCCTCTCTCTACCACCCCCCACCCCTCCTGTCTCACCCCTCCTCCTCTCCTGTCTCACCCCTCCTCCTCTCCTGTCTCACCCCTCTCTCTACCACCCCCCCACCCCTCCTGTCTCACCCCTCCTCCTCTCCTGTCTCACCCCTCTCTCTACCACCCCCCACCCCTCCTGTCTCACCCTCCTCCTCTCCTGTCTCACCCCTCTCTCTACCACCCCCCACCCCTCCTGTCTCACCCCTCCTCCTCTCCTGTCTCACCCCTTTCTCTACCACCCCCCCACCCCTCCTGTCTCACCCCTCCTCCTCTCCTGTCTCACCCCTCTCTCTACCACCCCCCCACCCCTCCTGTCTCACCCCTCCTCCTCTCCTGTCTCACCCCTCTCTCTACCATCCCCCCACCCCTCCTGTGAGCCCCTCCTCCTCTCCTGTCTCAGCCCTCTCTCTACCACCCCCCCACCCCTCCTGTCTCACCCCTCCTCCTCTCCTGTCTCACCCCTCTCTCTACCACCCCCCCACCCCTCCTGTGAGCCCCTCCTCCTCTCCTGTCTCACCCCTCTCTCTACCACCCCCCCACCCCTCCTGTGAGCCCCTCCTCCTCTCCTGTCTCACCCCTCTCTCTACCACCCCCCCACCCCTCCTGTCTCACCCCTCCTCCTCTCCTGTCTCACCCCTCTCTCTACCACCCCTCCTGTCTCACCCCTCCTCCTCTCCTGTCTCACCCCTCTCTCTACCACCCCCCCACCCCTCCTGTCTCACCCCTCCTCCTCTCCTGTCTCACCCCTCCTCTTTCGTCACCCTTTGCTTTTTGTCTCATCCTCGCCTTTTTTATTATTATAATTTTTAACTTTTTCTTCCACTCCTCCTATAAGCCAAGACACGATGATGGGAACACATATTGACTCACAGATTCCCTCTCTGATGGTGCTGTGCTTCATTAGCATGATTATTACCCCTGGCAGAACGGGTCTTTTAATTAATTAGATTAGAAAGGCCCGCTCTTTGTTTTGGTACGCGCACACCGTCTCACTCCTTGAGAAAATCCCTACTTGTGCTTTGTTTTATTATTGCAAGAAGGACAATTTTACGTGGTCTTTGGCCTCATTATCGGCTATTATTATTATCATTGTGATTTATTTGATTTCTTAAGCATCTATAGACTGGAGTATCTTTACATTTTGGATAGACTACTAGACCAGGGGTTCCCAACCGCCGGGCCGCGGACCGGTACCGGGCCGTGGAGGTGTTACTGCCGGGCCGCCAAACAGCTGTGTGTTTATCATCATATTTGACTGAAATAATTTGAGTATAGGTGAACGGCGGGCGGCATAATCTATATATAGAGATTATATATATATATATAGTATAATCTATATATATAGCGGTATATATGGGCGGTATAATCTATATATATAGATTAAATATATATCGGCGGCATAACGAGAGACTTTCAGTTACACGCGCTACTAAAGAGACTACGCGCTAGTGACGTGTCGGTCGTGAACGAGCCGGTTTGTTACTGCGCTCCGCGTACATGCGCGTTTATACTGAAATCGAGCCCTGCCGTTTTGTTAGGGGTGTGTGTTGACACACACTTTGACAACCGGTCCGTGAGATTTTTTTCATGTATCTGCCGGTCCGTGGCACAAAAAAGGTTGGGAACCCCTGCTCTAGACGACATATCTGCCCAGATTCAAGTCTCTGGAAGGGGCCTCGTGAGCTGTTGAACGAACACACGCTTTCTGGGAGTTGGATCCTCCATGTCTTTGCTAAGCCGTGTCTCAGGTAGCCTGGTGCTTGTGCTACTCCCCCCCCCCCCCGCGCCTCTCCCCATCCCCCCTCCTCTCCCCATCCCCCCTCCTCTCCCCATCCCCCTCTCCCCTCCTCTCCCATCCCCCTCTCCCCATCCCCCCTCTCCCCATCTCCCCCCCCCGCCTCTCCCCATCCCCCCTCCTCATCTCCCCCCCCCCCCCGCCTCTCCCTCCCCTCCCCCCTCCCCTCCCCTCCCCTCCCCCCCCATCTCCCCCCCCCCCGCCTCTCCCTCCCCTCCCCCCTCCTCTCCCCATCTCCCCCCCCCGCCTCTCCCCTCCCCTCCTCTCCCCATCTCCCCCCCCCCCCCCCCGCCTCTCCCTCCCCTCCCCCCTCCCCTCCCCTCCCCATCCCAGTGCTCTTCTTCATCCCGTTAGCGTTTCCTCCAGATGTATTTTGGTCGGCACCTTATTTCCTCTGCCGCATTCCTGTTTTTCTCAGGGTTGTTTTTGTGGTTTGTCCTGTTCTCCCTTAATGTTTTGTTTTCGTGGTGTTCTTCCGTCATCTGTGTCAATGCCGCTGGATTTAGCATCACTGTGAACACTGAGTGTGCATATGTAATTAGATCTCCGCCCACTCAGAAATCTGTTCCACTTCCACAAAAGGTCCTGGCTGACAGCCCGAGCACGACGCCGCACACTGCGTGTGCGTGTGCGTGTGCGTGTGCGTGTGTGTGTGTGTGTGTGTGTGTGTGTGTGTGTGTGTGTGTGTGTGTGTGTGTGTGTGTGTGTGTGTGTGTGTGTGTGTGTGTGTGTGTGTGTGTGTGTGTGTGTGTGTGTGTGTGTGTGTGTGTGTGTGTGTGTGTGTGTGTGTGTGTGTGTGTGTGTGTGTGTGTCACGTGAGCGTCACGTGAGCGTCACGTGAGCCGTCCCCTTCCACCTCTTCTTCATCCATGTGTTTCCTCTGCATACAAGACGACGAAGGCCTCAGCGGCTGCACTCATTGGCCGGCGTGCTGGAGTGCCCACTTAGTTAGGGCAACAGACGACAACAAACAACAGCAGCAGCAGCAGCACACACACTAAGCAAAAAGCTATTAGATAACGGGGACGCTAAGTTTAAGTGCCATCTTCGTGGCGCTACGCTTTTGTGGATTTAACCTTAAACTTGGATGTTTTTGTCGGTCCCAGTAATGCAAGGCTGAGGTGGTTTTTGCTTTCGGTTCTCCGCCCTGACTTCATTAGGGACATTTTTCGGTCTGCCGGGGAGTTCAGTCAGTATTTTAGTACCGAGTTGCTTGAACTTGCACGTTTTACTGATGAATAAATACATATTTTCGTATCTCGTTTACACATATGGAAAGCCTTCTTTGGGTTTGTTTAAGCGAACCTGTGCTCATTCACAGAGGATGATCATGGACATAAGCAAGATTTGGTTATCATTTTTAAACACACAAAGGAGACTTCACAAGATCCAGACTAGATCTCTATATCTATAGATGTACTGTCGTTCTAGAGATGTAGTCTGGATCAGGTTGTACTAATGGGACAGCTTCATACCTCCGTCTTTTGACCTTTGACACATTCCTTAAGTGTGTGTGTGTGTGTGTGTGTGTCCGAGCAGCCACTCATACTCATCTCTTCTCTCTCCACCTCCGCCCCCCCCCAGTATTTCAACAATGAGAAGTACGAGGCCCAGCGGTACGACAGCTACCTGAAGACTTACGAGGAGTCGTCTCTGAAGACCACCAGCACGCTGGCGCTGCTCAACTTCGGCCAGAGCGCCATCTTCAGCCTGGGGCTGACCGGCATCATGGTGCTTGCCAGCCAGGGCATCATGGCAGGTGAAGCATGAACACAAACCTGGAATATATATTTGCATAAACCAATAAAAGTATATTTTTGTTGTGTGTGAGTTTAATTGTGTGTTGTGTTGGTGTGGTTGCTGCCTAAATAATTTCCTTCGGGATCCATAAGTCTATCTCTGGCCTATGGTAATGGATGCTTTTATATACGCTTTTATCCAAAGCACTTTACAAGTCATGCCTCACCCATTCATACACCGACGGCGGAGTCAGCCATCAAGGAGACAACCAGGAGCAGTTAGGGTGCCTTGCTCAAGGACACCTCGACAGTTTTTGCTAGGAGGAGCCGGGGGATCGAACCAGCGGCCTTTCGGTTGTGAGGCGACCGCTCTACCTCCTGAGCTATACTGCCGCCAGTATAGCTATACCTATGACTCACTGTGTGTGTATGTGTGTGTGGCAGGCACGATGACGGTGGGAGACTTGGTGATGGTGAACGGCCTGCTGTTTCAGCTCTCCCTGCCCCTCAACTTCCTGGGCACCGTGTACAGAGAGACCAGGCAGGCCCTCATCGACATGAACACCCTCTTCACCCTGCTCAGCCTTGACCCCAAGATCAAGGTGATTTCCTTAAAAAAATCTCCTTTTTATAAAAAAAATCTATTCAAAAGCTTGTCGACCTTAAGAACTGCCCCATGGCGAAAAAAACTTCAAAGTGGCATATCTGATGCTATTGCACTCGTTCAGAGAGTCCTTAACAGCCTGATTTCCGTATCGCGTCCTTGCCTTCATGCTAATGAAGCATGTGAGTAAATGGCCTCTCTCGGCGAGGACGGCGAGCGCTGGTCGAGACGACGGCTGCCACTTAAGAAGCGTGATGAAAATGTGCCGTTTACGACTGAATGAACCGGTGAACGAGAGGCTGTCTCTTGCCTCGTTTACCGCAGGCTACCTGGGCCAATTAACATTGGCTAAAGCACTGGCGCCGGACACATGGTCCCCAATGCATATTATGAGTCCTCGGTAGTTTTAGTGGACATTGGGAGTTAGAAATGCCAAATTAATAATAATTATAATAATAATAAGCGGGGGGGGATTATTGTAACTGTGGTCATGATTTGGGAATGCTGCGGTATTTCCTTTTATCTGATGGTAAACTGAGAATCGGAGATGAGGGACTCGAAGATGGGGAACATGTCGTTCTCACGGCGTGTTGACTACTCCTGGGCTCTCTCCGTTTTAATATCATTTTTGGATCGCACAAATATAATTTGGGTTCTGCACTTTTATTTTGCTGCTTGTCATTGGTTTCTGTCTCTTTTTGTCTATTTTAAATTATTAAGCGTGATTCTTATGTATTTTTTCGAGTGCATTTGGCCCTGCTTGAAAGCTGTACCGGTAAAGAGTGTTTTGCACTGGATGTTGGGGAACCAGCGGTGGGCTTCTACCTGTGGTATCTGACCGCATGCCCCCTAGTATTACAGCTGGGTTGCTTTGAAAGGGAAATAAAGAGTGAGATGGGATCGGATTGATGAATAGTTTCCCCTTGTATAAACAAGCTCATAGCTTGCTGTTTGTCACAAAAAACAACAACAGATCTGCCTATATTTGTTAACTGACCTGATTTGGCACCATTCCGTTCATACTTCCCATGTTGTTGCCAGCAAAACTGAAATGTTGAAAATGCAGACATGTATTTTGTCTTAAAAACGGCATTCAGTCAAACCTTTTACTGGCATCACTCCTTCCATTTCTACACGGCAAGACCTCACTTCTTATGTCACACGCACACACAAGCGCACCAAAGTGCAACCGTTGGCCTGCCACTTGACAATATGGATGCTACTCCACTCACTAGCCTGTAATTACAGTAGGAAATGAATCTGCCCAGTTATTTTCAGTCGTCACTAATGCTCCTCTCCATTGTCTCTGTCCCTGTGGGATGGTGCTGCCTGGCAATCCATTACTGCTTGAACACAGTTTACGTCTGTCTGTCTGTCTGTCTCTCTCCCTCCCCCTCCCCCTCCTTCTCCCTCTTTCTTTCTCTCCATCTATCTCTCTTCCCTCCATCCCGCCCTTTTTATGCAGATGTAAAATTCACTTCAAACCCCCTCATTATGCAGGGAAACTTTTATTGGATTTAGCCTCCGTCACACACCTCCCCCCCTCCCCCCTTTTCCATTTTGTTGTGTGGAATTAACATCTGTTTATACCAATGAACCCGAGAGTTATCATCTATATTCATTGGCTGGAGGTGGGGGTAGAGGCTGATTATGTTGCTATTAGTACAGACGCATGGCAACTCGGAAGGCAAGGTCAGCACCTCTTTCATTGGCTGCCTGAAAAATAGCTTTGCTTTATGTATGACGGCAAGAGATGGGTAACTGCCACTTATGAACGTGTTCTCTTTAAACCTGCTACACAACGGGGAGAAGATAAGAGTGCGTCCCGCGCCGTGTGTAGTTTGCACCGCCTTGCATCAGACTTGGTGCCTGGCTCACTGTTGCATTGGTTTCCTTTTAACCTGTACTGTGTCTTCACGGCTCCCCTCTGCAGGAGCACGATCTGGCCCCAGTGCTGGCGGTCACCCCTCAGGTCGCCACCATCCGCTTTGAGGACGTCTACTTCGAGTACCTGGAGGGCCAGGGGGTCCTCAACGGGGTGTCCTTCGAGGTGCCCGCCGGGAAGAAGGTGGCCATCGTCGGGGGCAGTGGGTCCGGGTAGGTTCACCTGGAAACATCCCAGCCGGCGTGTCTTCCCACTCGGCTCCCCCCCTCCCGCTGGCATCCTCGGAACGGGTGTTGAGGATAACGTGGGGTCTCTTTTGCAGGAAGAGCACCATCGTGCGACTGCTGTTCCGCTTCTACGAGCCCCAGCAGGGGAACATCTACATCGCGGGGCAGAACATCCGAGACGTCACCCTGGACAGCCTGCGGAGGGCTCTGGGGGTGGTGCCACAGGTCTGCTCATGGTCTCACCAAACGGGGGCTCTAGATTGAATTGATCTGCATTTGTGTCGGGGATGTCTATTTGCTATGTTCAGTGTGGGCAGCTTCTAATGGACATTTATATAGCGCTTTTCTAACCAATGGTTACTCAAAGGGCTTTACATATCAAGTCTCACATTCACCCATTCATACACACATTCAACCACCAACGGCGGAGTCAGCCATGAAGGAGACAGTCAGCACGTCAGGAGCAGTTAGGGTTAGGGGGTCTTGCTCAAGGACACCTCGACAGCTTTTGCTAGGAGGAGGCGGGGATCAAACCAGCAACCTTCCGGTTGTGAGGCGACCGCGCTACCTCCTGAGCTAAACTGACGCCCAGCTGTGTCCCCACCAGCAATGGGCAATGTATATGTCACTGTAGTTCAGATGTAATGGTATTGGAATGAGAGCAGTGAAGTAGCTGATATGCAACAAGGGGGCAGCATAGAACCGTGTAGCGCTGACGGCATGGCAGTAGCAGAAGTCAACAGTATTCAGGGAAGCATTCGCTGCACTAAGCCTGTGATCTGAACAGATGGTCGGTGAAATACTATTCCTCATTTGTTTTTGGGGCTTTTTTAAATATTTATTTGACTCAATCCTCTCCCATTGTGTGGTTTGTTTCTGCTCTTAGTCTGTCTTCGCAAAAACAGTGAAACGATTGTCTAATTTGATTTAATTAGATTTATTTATTTTGGCCGTCTGTTTTCATCAGGACGCCGTACTGTTCCACAACACCATCTACTACAACCTGCTGTACGGCAACATCAACGCCACACGGGAGGACGTGTACCAGGTGGCCCGCCTGGCCGGCCTGCATGACGCCATCCTCAAGATGCCCCACGGCTACGACACGCAGGTCGGCGAGCGAGGACTCAAGCTATCGGGTAACACATCCAGGACTCCGCATGGCCAGGGCCATCGCTACACACACACACACACACACACACACACACACACACACACACACACACACACACACACACACACACACACACACACACACACACACACCACACACACACACACACACACACACACCACACACACACACACACACACACACACACACACACACACACACACACACACACACACACACACACACACACACACACACACACACACACACACACACACACACACAGAGTTGTATTTTTACTGCAAAATGATGTCATAACACGGAATAGAAGCTTCTCCATTTCATACCTGGCCTGGCCTTTAACAAATGTGACCTTTGAACCAGCCCACTCCACCAAGTTGACTGATGTCTGGCGTTGTAACAGGAAACGACGGTTTCTCGGTTGAAAAAGCGATTATGCAATGGGAGTGCAGCGGTAAGGGGGATTAGCAATTAGCCAATCAGTGCCACAGGGGCGGGACTAACACATTCTTTGGAATAATTGAATTAAGTGAATTTTCAACAGGTCGTCGGAAATCTTTTACACAAATGCTTCCACAATGGAACATAGTTTGTAAATATATAAACATATATGGGATGATTGCCTCCACATGTCAGATACTTTCACTAAATAATAATCTTGAATTTGATATGACCCCCTTCATTAACACGTTTTCGCTCCACTCTCAAAACCCTGGCAGAATGTTGGCATGGCTATGAATGGTCGTCTCTAGTGATTGGCTATGGGAAAATCGAACCCCCCGCCCCCCCCCCCCCCCCCCACGGAAATTGGTTGGAGTGGAGGAAATGTCAGACTGAAGATGGAAATTGGAGGGTGGAAACCTCCAGATCTTCGGGTTTGCTTCGCCGGCTATTTGCCTGGGTCCTCTCATGGTTTAGCAATACAATTATTCATCTAGTCAAATATGCCATAGTGATGATTATTATATATTTATTCACATTGATGAATGGAATGGAGTGTAGTGTGCATTGGTTTAATCAGGATGCTGTGGCTTCAAATGTTGTATTAACTGGAATACATTTTCCATTCAAGTGGACCAAATAATTATTGTTTCTGGTCAACAGATGTTCCAAAATAGGGAAAAAAAATTTAAAACCTGATTTGGCAATGGGCCCTTCCTGGTTATTTTGCTGTGTCGGCTGCCATAATGCCGCCTGATGGGGGAAATGGATCCCTAATGAATCTGAACTGATAAGACACGGCCTGTGTGTGTGTGTGTGTGTGTGTGTGTGTGTGTGTGTGTGTGTGTGTGTGTGTGTGTGTGTGTGTGTGTGTGTGTGTGTGTGTGTGTGTGTGTGTGTGTGTGTGTGTGTGTGTGTGTGTGTGTGTGTGTGTGTGTGTGTGTGTGTGTGTGTGTGTGTGTGTGTGTGTGTGTGTGTGTGTGTGTGTGTGTGTGTGTGTGTGTGTGTCTTTCTCTCTGGTTCAAAGTCCTTTTATTCCTACCTCATCTTTGGCCGCTCATGAACTCGAACACCGCTGGTCATTCATGATCTCAAATCTCATTGGCTGTTGCCAGTGTAATCCCCAGTGGCCGTCCCCTTCCCCCCCATTCACACTACACAGCAATCAGCCCCCATCTCCACACCCCCACGTCGAGTCAGTCGGCCTTGGAATCAGCGGGTTTGTTACCTGCCGGGTGGGGGGGTGCTGGTTAGGGGCGCCCGTTGGACCTCAGCCAGAGGAACGGTCGGGCCTGCACTGCCCTTTCCCTCTTTCTAAATTAAGTGTGTCTTCCCGGGTCTGAGGCCCCTGGCAGGGACGTTGTTAAGTATGTGTTAAGTTGGTCGGTGGGACACACACACACAGACAGACAGACAGACCAGACAGACAGACACACACACCCCTACCTACCTACCTACCTCCCGGATGCTTGTGTCGATGTTCAGTTTGCTGATAATATTTGTTTGTTTATTTTCTCTCCAGGCGGGGAGAAGCAGCGAGTAGCCATCGCCCGGGCCATCCTCAAACAACCTCCCATCCTGCTGTACGACGAGGCCACGTCCTCCTTGGATTCCATCACAGAGGAGGTGAGAGGCGCCACCCCCCTGTCCCCCGTCCGTCCGTCCCCCCCCTTCAGTTTTTTAGGCATGCGCGCCCCTCAGCTACGACCCTTCCATGGCTGTCACTAGGTTAGCAGGTCGCTATGCAATCATTCTGCTCGCCTTGCCGTGCGTCTTTTGTCACGCCGCGGCGTGTGGGAGGAGACGGCCTCGGGAATGAGCTATGAGACCTCGGCTA
>CM051001.1:33998655-34021155 GCA_027704905.1 Muraenolepis orangiensis
TTTTGCGGGCGGGAAGTGAACAGTTGTTGGGGAGGCGGCAGGGCTAGCTGGTGCTCCCGGGGAGGGAGAGTTCTGGTGTCCTGGGAGATTTCCGAGATGCTCTGCAGCCCACATGCAACGTTAATATTCATCACCGCCCCTCCTCTCGTTTCTAGCCTAGATTAGCGCCAGGTTATGTTGTATTGTTTCGGGTATTTGTGTGTACATGAGCGAAGGGACGGCTACGTTCTCAAATGCACTCCAGACTAATATCTTTTAATCTATATTTCCCATCCCTCTCCTGTGCGTCCAGGGTAAGGTGGCGGAGCGTGGGAGCCACCAGGTGTTGCTGGCGTCTCCGGGCGGCCTCTACGCCGACCTGTGGAACACTCAGAACAGCAAGATGCTCCGGGCCGGCGGCAACGGCCCCGCGGAGCGCAGCCCCGAGCGCCTCAACCCCAAGGAGGAGGAGCGGAAGAAGCTGCAGGAGGAGGTCCTCAACAGCGTGAAGGGCTGCGGGAACTGCTCCTGCTGAGCGCCGCCTCCGCCACGCCGGGGGAGGAGTTTCATGGCCATGCCGCCATCTCGGTGCTATTAAAGCCCTCCTATTGGTCGACACCGCAATTTCTAATATGATCCCCAATGCCTGTTGGACCCGATGCAGATAAGTGCACAGGTGGTTAGTGAGATGATGATTATTTTCACACACAGGACCCATGTAGACTCAAATTATTTTTTTTAAATATTTTTTCATGTAATTGTTCTGATAATTTTTCCTGTTTTGTTGTTTAAAGAATATATATATATTACATTTGGGTGAGGCGGTGTCTTAAGATGTGTTTTGTTGTTGTTGTGATTAGCTCAGCACCTAACTAATGTACACGCCGTAGTACATCTTGCCAGCAGATGTATTCTAAAAATAGTCACCTCATGGCTGATAACCGAGCGGATCTGTAGGTGAGAGCCGGGTTTATCACCACGGGTAAACAGGCGAGTTCACTGAGGTGTGAAACCTCTCCTAGGTCACTGTGTGTGTGTGTGTGTGTGTGTGTGTGTGTGTGTGTGTGTGTGTGTGTGTGTGTGTGTGTGTGTGTGTGTGTGTGTGTGTGTGTGTGTGTGTGTGTGTGTGTGTGTGTGTGTGTGTGTGTGTGTGTGTGTGTGTGTGTGTGTGTGTGTGTGTGTGTGTGTGTGTGTGTGTGTGTGTGTGTGTGTGTGTGTGTGTGTGTGTGTGTGGTACAGTCATTGAAGCAACAATAACCCAGCACCATCTGAGTGTATTTTATAGTATAATAATCCCTGTAGGGATCTACTTCTGTTTGGAAGTTGTGACACGGTGGTTTTATCCTGTATTGTATAAATCTTCCAACCCTTATGTTCACATAAGGCCTGAGGTATATGTACATTTTTGAAATATCTATTATCTCCTCAGTTCACTTTATTTAACTGGACTCCACATTTGGTGTTGTACAGCGGTGGAATTTTTCGTACGCAATACAATAAAGGTGATCTTTTAAACGACGTTCGCACATCACGCACCACTGGTCCTTTTCCTTTTTTCTGCTCTATTATACAATTCGTCACAACTGGCCTCTAAATAAATAAAAAAAATGTTTACGACATTTACTTTTTCCTTTTTTTTTTGCTGTGTTTTTTAGTTTTTAGTTTTACATTTGTTCCATAATACCAAGAAATCTATTGGTACAAGCGGGCCATTAGGCGCTCAATGGACAACAGCCAAACCACAAGGCGTGGCCGGATGAGACCTAAAGCCCCCCCCCCCCCCCCCCCCCTTCCCGGAGGAGGGGACTTGGGTCTCCGGCTGAAAGGAACCCAACTGGACCGTTAGCATCGGGTTCGGGTCTCCTTTCATGCGCCACATGTCTCGGATGACGACTTGATGTTAATAGCGTCCGGGTCTAATCTAACCTAGGAAAGAGATCAACAGTCAATTCATTAGGGAAGTCTCTACTATGTACTATAATTCACTGAGATCCATGTGTATATATTATATATATATATATATATATGCCATTGTTAACATAGCCTCTTTGTTTATTTGGTATATAGGTAACAGGCTACCTGTGCAAAAGGTTTTTTAATGTTGGATTTATTGAACAATTTTAGTAAAGTTTAACAGAATTTATGTTTTTCTGTGTCTCTTTGAATGTGTGTGTGTATAAACAAGTATTAGATCACAATATCAGTAGAACACAATTGTTTTATAGTGTGTGTGTGTGGGGGGGGGTGTGTGTGTGTGTTGGTGGGGAACGACGTGTGTGTGTGTTGGGGGGGGGTACGTGTGTGGGGTGTGTGTGTGGGGGGGGGGGGGTACGTGTGTGTGTGTCAGTTGTTAGTGTTGTCGGGGGGCTGCTTGTATTTCTTCAGGATGTAATGAGGAAGCCTTCTTCCTGTTTAGCATGCGGCATAATACAGCCTGCAAAGGCAGACCGGCACACAAACCCATTTAATAACATCCCTTAATATGGACTGCAGCAGGAGTCTGGCCTCTAATGCAAACCACAGCCTTCAGATCTCCCGCCTTTAAAGCAGGGGAAGGTTGGTGCACAATAGTCCAGTAGTATGATGTGCACTCATACGCGACCAAGTAAGGGCTTGTACATCGCCATGTCACGCCACAACAGACATCGCCATTTTGGAAGGATGCGAGCATTGGAATGTTAGTCGTTGGTGGTAGTAATGTTTTTTGTTGGTCATTGTTTCGCAATTTATAGTGAAATGGTTTGTTGTTATGGGGTGACATTGTTGTTTTCATAAGACTGGCTCGCGGTACGTTTACGTTACTTTAGGATTGACCTCTCAATATGGTGGAGTGTCGCATACAACACAAATCCCATGGTCCTCTGCATTGGGATGTACAGTACATCACAATGCCTCATCAGGGTAGCCGCGCAACCCCCCCCCCCCCTCCCTCTTGGACGGCAGGCTCTAGTTAGTTCTACACACCACACCATTAGGCTGGTGTGGTAACGCGGCCATGGGTGTAATGGGGCGGGCAGCCCTCTACATGCGTTACAGCCCCGCAGAAATATTTCAAAGCGGACGGGTGATGATGAGAGGGAGCTCCGCCTCAGACTCCCTCCCACATGGGCGTCCGGCGGCCTGCTGATGAGGTCCGCCGCGTTCTCTTGATCAAGGATAACAGACAGGGGGCTGTAGTATAATCTGAGACCCTGGGCCCTCCTCTCTGCACCAGACAGCCAGCCCCCAGCAGCCCACTACAATGGGCCCAGTATGATGCCGTCTGGAGGGGAGGGGGGGGTATATCTACGGAGTGATAAATATGCATCGATGCCTTCAGAGAAGATGTGGTTATTTCCACCGTTTTGTGTGGGTGGGAAAATGTATGTGCGTAATCCCCGAGTGCTAAATGCATGCTGCTGGTCAAAGGGAGAGAATACATACTCAAAGGAGCATAGTCACACACACACGCACACACACACGCACACATGCACACACACACGCACACACACACACACACGCACATGCACACACACACACACACACACACACACACACACACACACACACACACACACACACGCACACACATGCACACATGCACACATGCACACACACACGCACACACGCACACACACATGCACACACACACACACACACACACACACACACACACACACACACGCACATGCACACACACACACACACGCACGCACACACACATACACACACACACACACATGCACACACACACACACACACACACACGCACACACACATATGCTGCCTTTAAAGCCACCAAATGCAGCTGTGGTGGTATTCTCTGGTGGTAGTTGTAACCTCCAGATGTCCAGTGGAGATGGTGTAACCCGTAAGCACAACCTACAGGCCCACTAGGAATAAGAGGCACGCTCTCCTCAACTACTGTTGGAAGATACACTTCTGCTCATTCAAACAGCCATTGTATTAGACAAAGGCACTGATGGCATAGTAGTACTACATCAGTGTTTCATAATCCAAAGGAGGTACACATTTGTAGGCCAAATTGTTCAGAAGTTAATGGTATAACGTTTGTAATTGAGTTCCAAAAATAGTCATACATTTTTCTTTGGGCAAATGTCTGAATCCATTCATGATATTCAGGCTATTTGGTGACTCTATTCTACCTCAGACAATTCTACCTATGACAATGTTATGATAGTGTAATGTTAATGACACTGTTATGATAGTGTAATGTTAATGACATGTTATGATAGTGTAATGTTAATGACATGTTATGATAGTGTAATGTTAATGACATGTTATGATAGTGTAATGTTAATGACACTGTTATGATAGTGTAATGTTAATGACACTGTTATGATAGTGTAATGTTAATGACACTGTTATGATAGTGGCAGCACTGCTAGCAGTTCAGTAGGCACACTGCCTGTGGATAAGAACACACTGCACTGCGTATATATCTCATAGTATACCACACGCATCACACTGGAGCCACCCTGCACGCATCTTTAACAGGGCCTTCAGCTTCTGATTATAATTATTTTATTATTTGCTTGCACAATCAACGTGTGCCTCGGTGTCTATTATGAGCAGTATTATGATCACAGCGAGACTGCGGTCTGACAGCATGGGGCACTGAACCCAGCCTCCTGTCTTGAATCACTGCCTTGCTTGAAGGCATCGCTGGTTCTGCTCATCATGGTAACCGCCACGGCCGCTCTCTGAACAAAGTAGGCCTACGCATGTACAACGTATATATAGTATCGCAGTTTGATGTTGCTACTTTGCTTTAGCCTTGTGAGGTCATCCTGATATATTTTGCGTATATGTTGCGTTTAGCACTGAAGATCTCCAGAGAGAAACCGAATGTGAACTCACTAGATTGTCATTGTGGTCTCACAAGGCTAATTGAGCTTCATCGGCTGTGCTGAAGCAATGTTTAAGCCATTCTCTAATACTTCCTCTGGATAGAGTGTGAGCGACTTCACTATAAAGGCTAAACAAACTAAAAGGATTCTGCATGACTGCACTTGCATGAAGGAGTTGTGGTGTCCGTTCAGTTCCCAAATCTATGATTCATTAGGAATGTGTGGTGCTGAATGCAGATGTTAAAACACCTGTAAGATTAGCTGTTGAATTGATATTTAAAGAAATGTGGTTATAATATCAGTGAGGCTACTATGGAGATAGTAACAAGGACTTGTGCTTTGAAGAAAAAAAACCACTGCAAGTGTGCAGATACATCTGTGTGTGCGTGTGTGTTTGAGTGTGTGTGTGTGTGTGTGTGTGTGTGTGTGTGTGTGTGTGTGTGTGTGTGTGTGTGTGTGTGTGTGTGTGTGTGCGTGTGTGGAGAGAGAGAGCGAGAGCGAGAGAGCATATGCTTACCCATCTCTGCATGTGCATGCTGGTATGTTATGTTTGCCTGCATAAATTATATGTCAAAAAAAGTCATAGTCGTTATTGTTTGCTGTAGCGACCCTAATAAGAAGTACGAATATAAGAGGTGTCTGTTTTTTTGGTTTTTGCTTCTCTTGTCTTTTTGTACTACATATTCACTATCGAGTGATACTATATGTAGTCTTGTGGAGGACTGTGTATCATTACAATGTGAATCCTGACGAGGTACCACGCAATCTCTTACCAAAATACCACTTAATTGTTCTTATTGTCTTATTGTCTATTTTTATTGTGTATAGTATTGTTGTAGTATAGTGTTGTTTATAGTATATTGTTTCACTATATATGTAGTTACTATATAGTATTGTATATAGCATAAAGTATATTGTGTTGTTTAAAGTATAGTGTAGTATAGTATTGTATTGCATTGTATATTGTAGTATGGTATAGTATTGTATAGTGTAGTAGTATAGTATAGTATAGTATTGTATTGCATTGTATTGTATTGTATTGTATAGTATAGTATAGTATAGTGTAGTATAGTATTGTATTGTATTGTATATTGTAGTATAGTATAGTATAGTATAGTATAGTATAGTATAGTATAGTATATTGTAGTATTGTATATTGTAGTATAGTATAGTATAGTATAGTATAGTATTGTATAGTATAGTATAGTATAGTATAGTATTGTATATTGTAGTATAGTATAGTATTGTATATTGTAGTATAGTATTGTATTGCATTGTATAGTATAGTATAGTATAGTATAGTATTGTATTGTATATTGTAGTATAGTATAGTGTAGTATAGTATAGTATAGTATAGTATAGTATAGTGTATTGTAGTATAGTATAGTATAGTATAGTATATTGTAGTATTGTATGTTGTAGTATAGTATAGTATTGTATAGTATAGTATAGTATAGTATTGTATATTGTAGTATTGTATATTGTAGTATAGTATAGTATAGTATAGTATAGTATAGTATAGTATAGTATAGTATAGTATTGTATAGTGTAGTATAGTATTGTATAGTGTAGTGTAGTATAGTATAGTATTGTATAGTATAGTATAGTTTTGTATTGTATTTATATTGTAGTATAGTATAGTATAGTATAGTATAGTTTTATATTGTATTGTATATTGTAGTATAGTATATTATTGTATAGTGTAGTATAGTATAGTATAGTATTGTATAGTATAGTTTTGTATTGTATTTTATATTGTAGTATAGTATAGTATATTGTAGTATAGTATAGTATAGTATAGTATGTATAGTAAGTATAGTATAGTATAGTATAGTATAGTATAGTTTTGTATTGTATTGTATATTGTAGTATAGTATAGTATTGTATAGTGTAGTATAGTAATGTATAGTGTAGTATAGTATAGTATAGTATTGTATATTATAGTATAGTATAGTATAGTATAGTATAGTATAGTATAGTATTGTATTGTATATTGTAGTATAGTATAGTATAGTTTTGTATTGTATTGTATATTGTAGTATAGTATAGTATTGTATATTGTTGTATAGTATAGTATTGTATAGTGTAGTATAGTATAGTATAGTTTTGTATTGTATTGTATATTGTAGTATAGTATTGTATAGTGTAGTATAGTATAGTATAGTATATTATAGTATAGTATTGTATATTGCAGTATAGTATTGTATAGTATAGTATAGTATAGTATTGTATATTGTAGTATAGTATGTGTTGTTTATAGTATATTGTTTCACTATATAGTATTGTATATAGCATAAAGTATATTGTGTTGTTTAAAGTATAGTGTAGTATAGTATTGTATTGCATTGTAGTATGGTATAGTATTGTATAGTGTAGTATAGTATAGTATAGTATAGAAAAGTATAGTATGTATTGTATTGCATTGTATAGTATAGTATAGTATTGTATTGTATATTGTAGTATAGTATAGTATTGTATAGTATTGTATTGTATATTGTATAGTGTAGTGTAGTATAGTATTGTATAGTATAGTATAGTATAGTTTTGTATTGTATATTGTAGTATAGTATAGTATTGTATAGTGTAGTATAGTATAGTATAGTATAGTACTGTATATTACAGTATAGTATAGTATTGTATATTATAGTATAGTATAGTATTGTTTTGTATTGTATTATATATTGTAGTATAGTATTGTATTGTATATTGTAGTATAGTATAGTATTGTATATTGTAGTATAGTATTGTATAATGTAGTATAGTATTGTATTGTATTGTATATTGTAGTATAGTATAGTATTGTATTGTATATTGTAGTATAGTATAGTATAGTATAGTATAGTATAGTATAGTATAGTGTAGTATAGTATTGTATTGTATAGTATAGTATAGTATAGTTTTGTATATTGTAGTATAGTATTGTATAATGTAGTATAGTATTGTATTGCATTGTATATTGTAGTATGGTATAGTATAGTATAGTATAGTGTAGTATAGTATTGTATTGTATTGTATATTGTAGTATAGTATAGTATTGTATAGTGTAGTAATAATAATAATAATAATAATAAATTTCATTTGTATTGCACTTTACATTTTAAACAAACCTCAAGTGCTACAGTACATAATAAAAAAAAAGATAAAGAAAACCATTTGCAAGAATCACAGGTTAAAAAACAAGTTTAAAACACGTTTTAAAAAGGAGAGGCAGGGTTATTAAAACCGGCTTAAAAAGCTAACCAAATGAGTATTAGTATAGTATATTATAGTATAGTATTGTATATTGCAGTATAGTATAGTATTGTTCTGTATAGTATTGTATATTGTAGTATTGTATATTGTAGTATAGTATTGTATATTGTAGTATAGTACTGTATAGTGTAGTATAGTATCGTTTTTTATTGTATTGTATATTGTAGTATAGTATAGTATGTATAGTGTAGTATAGTATAGTATTGTATAGTATAGTTTTGTATTGTATATTGTAGTATAGTATAGTATTGTATAGTTTTGTATTGTATATTGTAGTATAGTATAGTATTGTATAGTGTAGTATAGTATAGTATAGTATAGTATAGTATAGTATAGTTTTGTATTGTATTGTATATTGTAGTATAGTATAGTATAGTGTAGTATAGTATAGTATTGTATAGTGTAGTATAGTACAGTATAGTATTGTATAGTGTAGTATAGTATATTATAGTATAGTTTTGTATTGTATTGTATATTGCAGTATTGTATAGTATAGTATAGTATCGTTTTGTATTGTATTGTATATCGTAGTATAGTATTGTATAGTGTAGTATAGTATAGTATTGTATAGTATTGTATAGTATTGTATAGTATAGTTTTGTATTGTATATTGCAGTATTGTATAGTATATTATGGTATAGTTTTGTATTGTATATTGTAGTATAGTATTGTATATTGTAGTATAGTGTAGTATAGTATAGTATTGTATATTGTAGTATAGTATAGTGTAGTATAGTATAGTATTGTATAGTGTAGTATAGTATAGTATTGTATAGTGTAGTATAGTATAGTATGTTATAGTATAGTTTTGTATTGTATATTGCAGTATTGTATAGTATATTATGGTATAGTTTTGTATTGTATATTGTAGTATAGTATTGTATATTGTAGTATAGTATAGTATAGTATAGTAGTATAGTATAGTATTGTATATTGTAGTATAGTATAGTATAGTATAGTATTTTATAGTATAGTATAGTATAGTATTGTATATTGTAGTATAGTATAGTATAGTATAGTATTGTATATTGTAGTATAGTATAGTATAGTATAGTATAGTATTGTATAGTATAGTATAGTATAGTATAGTATATTGTAGTATAGTATAGTATAGTATAGTATAGTATAGTATAGTATTGTATTGTATAGTATAGTATAGTATAGTATAGTATAGTATTGTATATTGTAGTATAGTATAGTATAGTATAGTATAGTATTGTATTGTATAGTATAGTATAGTATAGTATAGTATTGTTGTGGATGGGGAGTGAATGGGGAGTAAACAACAACTGTGGTGTTGAAAATGGATGAATTGTGTCATTATGTGCATGTATCTTCTAATTGGACTAGCAAGGTCTAGTTGGCTTCAATAAATAAAAAACACATTATTATTAAGAACTCTGCCCTGAGAGCTCCTCCAAAAAGAAACCCCGGCTGTGTTTTGACAAGTAGTGCGGACAGGCCGGTGATCCATCAGGGATACCAGGAGCCCATTCATTATGGATGCCGTATACTGTATTATGATACAGTCCTGTTTGGGGGGGGGGGGCCTCGGCCTGCTATGATACAGTCCTGTTTGGGGGGGGGGGGGGGGGTCGGCTGCTGATCGTCTGTTGGGGGGGGGGGTCGGCTGCTATGTACGTCCTGTTGGGGGGGGGCCGCGGCCTGCTATGATACAGTCCTGTTTGGGGGGGGGTTGCTTGTGTGTCATAGGTCGGGACGAGAAGAATCGAAGGGTTGGAGAGGGGAGGAGAGGGAGGGAGGACAGGGAGAGAGTGAGGAGAGAGGAGAGGGAGGGAGGGAGGGAGGGAGGGAGGGAGGGGAGGAGAGGGAGGGAGGAGAGAGGAGAGGGAGGGAGGGAGGAGAGGGAGGGAGGGAGGAGAGGGAGGGAGGGGAGGACAGGGAGGGAGGGAGGAGAGAGGAGAGGGAGGGAGGGAGGGAGGGAGGGAGGGAGGGAGGGAGAGGAGAGGAGAGGAGAGGAGAGGAGAGGAGAGGAGAGGAGAGGAGAGGAGAGAGAGGAGAGAGAGAGAGAGGAGAGGAGAGGGAGGAGGAGGGAGAGAGGGAGAGAGGAGAGGGAGGGAGGAGAGGGAGGAGAGAGGGGAGGGAGGGAGGGAGGGAGAGAGAGGAGAGGAGAGGGAGGAGGAGGGAGAGAGGGAAAGAGGAGAGAGGAGAGGAGAGGAGAGGAGAGGGAGGAGGAGGGGGTGGGAGGAGGGGGAGGGAGGGAGGAGGGGGAGGGAGGGAGGGAGGAGAGAGGAGGGAGGAAGGGAGGGAGAGGGAGGAGAGAGGAGAGGGAGGGAGGGAGGGAGAGGGGGGGGGGCGGCAGACAAGTGCGCGCCTACGAGACTGCGCGCAGGCAGAAGGGGGAGAGGTCCAGCTGCAAAAAGGGAAAAAAAAGGAAAAGAAAAAAAATACGGCAGATCCGACAGTTGCCGTCATCGAAGCGTCTCGTAAAAAAAGCGGCCGTAGCTCACAGAGCGAAGTGACAACCGCGAACGGAGGGATTTGAACGCTGAAAACGGGGGATATGATGACACGCTGAGTGCCCCGGCGCGTTTTTCCTGGAATACCAATTGTTCCGTAAGTGAAAATGGAGAGGAGGAGGAGAGGAGAGCTGTCTCCATCACTGAGAGGCGCGTCCACCTGCTAGTCTCACCGGAGGAGGCCTGGCTGGCTGCTGCTGGCGGCTGGTGCTGGTGGTGCTGGTGGCGGCTGCTGGTGGTGCTGGTGGTGGTGGTGGTGGGGTTTAAGGGGGGGGGGGAGACATGCAGGGGAAGTGCATGCATTTCGGGGGGAAGACGCATCTCTGATACGGTCCAAAGAAACGGAGGAAGAAGGAAGCCCATTGCGACGGGGGAGAGAAAAACGCAGTCTGGGTGGTGCATTGGCTCTGGAGGTAGGACCCCATCACCCACATCCCGGCTCCCGGTTGGACCGTGGAGCGATATCGCTATGTGTGTGTTACGTATCTACAGTCGGTCGTACAAATAACCAATACTGTCTCATTGACCGCCCGCCCTCATGTAACCGAACCCACAGTGCGTGGTGTCGGTGGTCGTGGTGTATTTCCACGGGACAGCTGCCGTCGCCTCCATCCATCCATCCATTACCATATTCTCTGCGAAAAATACCCCCACTTATTGTAAGCCGACGGTCGGACCGTCCATCTCGCAATGGGCCCATACATACATATATATGTATATATATATATGTATGTATATGCATATATATAACCGACATGGTTCTGCCACGTGTGGTCGTTCCAGTCGCTACGAGTCTAAGGGACCGTCGCCGACCAGCAGCTTGCATGTCTGTTGTGTAGACAAACAGACAGTGGCCTGTGGACGTCATTTTGTGCATCAACGTAATGCATCCCAAGATGTGCAGCCCCAAAACGAATAAGGTGTGTGCGTCCGTGTGTGTGTGTGTGTGTGTGTGTGTGTGTGTGTGTTTGAGGGGGGTGAGGGGGATAGCCTAATCTATGTCCCAGTCGAATTAATGATTCATGTGTTGGTAAATGAAACCGAAAGGCATTTTACAGTTAGGCCGACGCAATAAACCCCTTTTCGCTGGGATGGCGGGTACATGATTTATAAGCGATGTAAAAATAGCAGCGTAACATTAAATTGGCCTAAACATGGTCTCAGCACTTACAGGGGCTGCTGGATGTCTCACTGGATGTTGCTCCTTACTGGATGCCTGGTGACAGATATTCATTGAATGTCCCAGGCAGCCAAACAGCCAGCCAGACAAGCCATGCTGGAAAATAATGAGCTCTGGCCAATAATGATGGGTTCCTTGCAGGGGCGGTGGAAGTAGGAGGGCCAGGGGGCAACTGCCCCCACCCCCCCCCCCCCCCCCCAGTGAGCGTAACTTTCTTTACATGTTAGCTTGGCATTTAATACAATATACTGTCGCCTGACGGTCTACAATTATAGGTTTGTACTGTTTATGTATGCCAACTCCTTTGCCCAAATGAAATGCTATTTAGTTTATTCTTCATGTTGTTCATATAATATTCTACTTTGAACAGTGGCCTGATGAATAGCTTTCACAGAAAGATCAAGTTGTGTATGAAGGTGAAGGCAGGATTTGATCTATTCTACTCACTAGGGATGCAAGAAATACCAAGTATTTGAACGTGCATCCAAGTAGAATTTGAGTACTCCTTTTTAATATTCCTGATAGTAACCAAGTGGTTACTATCAGGAATTTTGATATGTGTAAATAAGTATTTACACATATCAAAAGGCAGTTCTATGTGCGTTCTCTCTGCGTTATTGGCAGGCCATGCAATTTTTTTCCTGTTGTAGAGCTAGAAAGGTACACATCTGAAGAGCGATTTTAATGTTATGTCCATTGGGGAAATTTTGAAACATGACATATCTCCTAGGCAGGTGTACACCACTAGACACACTGGACTCATACCATCTCCTGGGCAGGTCTACACCGCTAGACACACTCATACCGTCTCCTGGGCAGGTCTACACCGCTAGACACACGGGACTCATACCGTCTCCTAGGCAGGTCTACACTACTAGACACACGGGACTCATACCGTCTCCTAGGCAGGTCTACACCACTAGACACACGGGACTCATACCGTCTCCTAGGCAGGTCTACACCACTAGACACACGGGACTCATACCGTCTCCTAGGCAGGTCTACACCACTAGACACACGGGACTCATACCGTCTCCTAGGCAGGTCTACACCACTAGACACACAGGACTCATACCGTCTCCTAGGCAGGTCTACACCACTAGACACACAGGACTCATACCGTCTCCTGGGCAGGTCTACACCGCTAGACACACAGGACTCAGACCGTCTCCTGGGCAGGTCTACACCACTAGACACACAGGACTCATACCGTCTCCTGGGCAGGTCTACACCGCTAGACACACAGGACTCAGACCGTCTCCTGGGCAGGTCTACACCGCTAGACACACAGGACTCATACCGTCTCCTGGGCAGGTCTACACCACTAGACACACAGGACTCAGACCGTCTCCTGGGCAGGTCTACACCACTAGACACACAGGACTCAGACCGTCTCCTGGGCAGGTCTACACCACTAGACACACAGGACTCATACCGTCTCCTGGGCAGGTCTACACCGCTAGACACACAGGACTCAGACCGTCTCCTGGACAGGTCTACACCACTAGACACACAGGACTCATACCGTCTCCTGGGCAGGTCTACACCACTAGACACACAGGACTCAGACCGTCTCCTGGGCAGGTCTACACCACTAGACACAGGACTCATACCGTCTCCTGGCAGGTCTACACCCTAGACACACAGGACTCATACCGTCTCCTGGACAGGTCTATAGACACACAGGACTCTAGTGGACACGCCTTGAGTTCACCACGTCACGTTGGTAATTCAGAGAGTGAATATCTCTTGAATATCCAATATCTTTTAAACAAAAAGAAGAAAGAAATACAACAACAACTAAATGTTTAGCTGCTACACATTTCACATTCAGTTTTGATGTGAGGATGTTTCCGGTCAGCTGTTATCATTGTAAAACTTGGCTGAACTCCACCTACCCTGGCCTGCTATATATTATACACTGATTTAGACTCACTTTGAGGATGACAATAAGGAGAATTCACATTGAAATGTGGGTGATTATTTTTATTTCAATGGATTCAGCATTTTGGTCCCTGCACTAAATTCCGGTGCCATTAGTTGTGCTGTGGGTGTGTGTGTGTTTGTGTGTGTGTATTGTGTGTGTGTGTGTGTGTGCGTGTTTGTGTTTGTGTGTGTGTGGTGTTTGTGTTTGTGTGTGTGGGTGTGTGTGTGTGTTTGTGTGTGTGTATTGTGTGTGTGTGTGTGCGTGTGCGTGCTTGTTTTAGAAGGTGTCAGTTTGATACATCACAAGTCAGAGTTTGGCGCGTGTTCGCCTGCTTGCTACGCCGGCTTTGTTTTCTCTGTTCGATCAGAAATCAGTGATCCAACGGTGACATCACCACGACGACCACGACGACCACGACGACCACGCGCATCCAATCCCACCACCACGACGACCACGCGCATCCAATCCCACCACGACGACCACGCGCATCCAATCCCACCAACGACGACCACGCGCATCCAATCCCACCAACGACGACCACGCGCATCCAATCCCACCAAACGACGACCACGCGCATCCAATCCCACCAAACGACGACCACGCGCATCCAATCCCACCAAACGACGACCACGCGCATCCAATCCCACCAAACGACGACCACGCGCATCCAATCCCACCAAACGACGACCACGCGCATCCAATCCCACCAAACGACGACCACGCGCATCCAATCCCACCAAACGACGACCACGCGCATCCAATCCCACCAAACGACGACCACGCGCATCCAATCCCACCAAACGACGACCACGCGCATCCAATCCCACCAAACGACGACCACGCGCATCCAATCCCACCAAACGACGACCACGCGCATCCAATCCCACCAAACGACGACCACGCGCATCCAATCCCACCAAACGACGACCACGCGCATCCAATCCCACCAAACGACGACCACGCGCATCCAATCCCACCAAACGACGACCACGCGCATCCAATCCCACCAAACGACGACCACGCGCATCCAATCCCACCAAACGACGACCACGCGCATCCAATCCCACCAAACGACGACCACGCGCATCCAATCCCACCAAACGACGACCACGCGCATCCAATCCCACCAAACGACGACCACGCGCATCCAATCCCACCAAACGACGACCACGCGCATCCAATCCCACCAAACCGCCGGCCTCCAAACCGCCCAGCAGCAATTAAGACGCAGTCTCTCCTCAATGGAAAGCACTCTTATGCCTTACGTGAGGACAGCAATAGAAAGCAGATGGAAGGCCATGCATTGATTGCGTCAAAGAGGGAGCCTATAAGAGGTGGGGGAGGGCAAATTGAGTTGACACGTTGATGGGGGTGTCATTATCACCCCCCCCCCCCCCCCCCTCCTCATCCTTCATCTCTATCCCAAATGAGAGTCCAATCGAATTATTTACCGACATCGCGGCTCTGTCCCACAGACGTGTGAGAAGCGTGTGTTTAAACTTGGGAGTTTTGAGCCTAATGTTGGCGCAATATTAAAATAAATAAATAAATAAATAAATAAAACGGCACCGGCAGCTTGTGTACACACACGGCCCCTTATCTTCCCCTGCGCGTGTGTGTGTGTGTGTGTGTGTACTGTGGCCTCTCCTCTTCCTCTGCCCCCCAGGCATATGAGTGAGGCCTTCACACACTGCCTCCTTGCAAGCTTCATAAGAGAGGCCATTTAATCATTCAGAATGAGCTGCGTCCCCCACCCCCCACCCCTACCCCCACCCCCCCTGTATTAATATATTCCTCTTCTGTATTCATGGGAGTGTGTGTGTGTATGTAGTACGATAATCCATCTCCTCATCCTCTTCGTGTGTGTGTGTGTGTGTACCTATCCTCTGTTGTGGCCAAGGGTAATGCTACAGAGCAGTCATAGGAAATAGGAGCGGGAGGTAAGGAGGGAACCATCAGGATTAACTGGAGGTCTTATCTTTAGCATTTCACTTCTCCTGATACAGATGATGTTAAATAAATACAGTAATAATATAAATCATTATGCGTTGTTTTGCTGTTGGCGGGTTGCAGACCCTAATCTAATGGGTTCCCTTTTTGATTTTTTTTTAAATAATGCAATGCTACACTAATAATAATATACCAGACCGGGACGCAGCGCATCTGCATCCTGTAGGAACCCGTGTGTCTTTCTTCCTTTCCTTCTGTCTGTCCAGCGGTCTGCAGAGGATACATGCAGGATGAGACCATCTTGGGTCTGACTTCCCTGTGTGTGTGTGTGTGTGTGTGTGTGTGTGTGTGTGTGTGTGTGTGTGTGTGTGTGTGTGTGTGTGTGTGTGTGTGTGTGTGTGTGTGTGTGTGTGTGTGCTGCGTGTGTGTGCGTGTGTGTGCGTGTGTGTGTGTGCATGCGTGTGTGTGTGTGTGCGTGTGTGTGTGTGTGTGTGTGTGTGCGCGTGCATGCGTGTGTGTGTGTGTGTGTGTCATACTCATAGCCTGCTGGGCCTTGCTGGGTCCTGCTGTATGTTCATCCATGCTGGGTTGGTGTCAGCGAGGTGTGGACCCGCTGATGACCAGCGGAGACAGAGCTCTTCTTCCGTGCCGCCGCTGGGCGTCCATAATTAAAGGTAGAAGCCCGAGTCCCGGGGACACGAGGCCATTTATTTCCGGGGATTGAGTCGCAGTGTCTCCTGCCCCCCCCCCCCCCCCCCCCCCCCGCCCCATGCTGGGTGCAGTAATGGTCAAGCGTGGGAGCTGGATGGAGAAAGATGGAGTTGAGCTGGAAAGAAAACATCCATCCCACACACACACCACCACACCAACACACACACACACACACACACACACACACCACACACACACACACACACACACACACACACACACACACACACACACATGGCAAATTACCTCTGTACAGCCAGCAGACACAATTATGTATAGACGATATTGTAATTGTTTTCCCATTTTTAGAAAATGTGTCAATAAGTCAAGCAATGAGAAACCTCAGCCAATCAGAGAGCCCTCAGGGAGCTCTCCCGTGATTGACGCAGGGAGCTTTGACAGAACAGTCAGTGGCTGAGGAGCCGAGGCAACGTGTGATTGGCTGGGACGTTCCCTCCCTCCCTCCCTCCCTCCCTACCTTCCTCCGTCTCTCCCTCCCTACCTCTCTCTCTCACTCTCTCCCTCCCTCCTCCCTCCCTCCCTCCCTCCTCCCTCCCTCTCTTACACTCTCTCCCTCTCTCCCTCCCTCTCTCACACTCTCTCTTTCTCTCCCTCCCTCCCTCCCTCCCTCCCTCCCTCCCTCCCTCTCTCCCTCCCTCTCTCACACTCTCTCCCTCTCTCCTCCCTCCCTCCCTCTCTCCCTCCCTCTCTCCCTCCCTCTCTCACACTCTCTCCCTCCCTCCCTCCCTCCCTCCCTCCCTCCCTCCCTCCCTCCCTCTCTTACACTCTCTCCCTCTCTCCCTCCCTCTCTCACACTCTCTCCCTCCCTCCCTCCCTCCCTCCCTCCCTCCCTCCCTCCCTCTCTCTCTCCCTCCCTCCCTCCCTCCCTCTCTCACACTCTCTCCCTCTCTCTCTCCCTCTCTCCCTCCCCCTCCCTCCCTCCCTGCCTCTCTCCCTCTCTCACACTCTCTCCCTTTCTCCCTCCCTCCCTCTCTCTCTCCCTCCCTCCCTCCCTCCCTCAGCAGCCCAGGGGGACCCCGCCCGGCCCACAGGGTTGACTGAGCAGCTTCTACATAGAAACCCGTTTGGCCCACTGTGCTGCTCTCTGTAGCCGGTCGGCCTCCACCAGGTCATGAGGTCATTGGACACGGAGGGGTTGGATGTCAGAGCGTTTTTCAAGGCGCCACCAGAGCTCCAGCAGGGCGGAGCATTGGAGAGTACTCCAAGGATAGATTAAAAAATATTTTTTTTGAATACGTGGAAAGAGGAAAGCAATTTGAAACGGTTTGCCACTGCGACTGTATTCCTCTCCAATGGGTCAGGTGGATCAGGCATGCCAAGATAATTAAAGTTATTCATCAGGATCACTTTTGCTTTCCCCTTTTTTTCTTTCCGAAACGAACACGGAAAGTCCCATTAAATGGCCTGTGAAGCCACTTGTACCGTTGTCCAACTTGATCCCCCAATATGGACGCCCGGTCCCCAGAGGGGGGGGGGGGGGGGGGGGGGGTCGTTGTCATGCTTTTATTGCCAATTTATCTCTTTCATATCCCGGCATTAGATTTCAGATGGATAGATAATGAGTCACTTCCCCCCCTCTCTCCCCGCTCGGCACTGGCTCTCCCCGGGGGGGGGGGCAAGACGGTGAACCCCCATGTTGGGACATCTTGGGGGGTGAGCTGAAGGGGGGGGTGTTAGTGTATCTAGTGGACACAGGTGCACTGACATGAATGGAGAGGGAGAGAGAGGGGAGAGAGAGGGGAGAGAGAGAGAGAGAGAGAGAGAGAGAGAGAGAGAGAGAGAGAGAGAGAGAGAGAGAGAGAGAGAGAGAGAGAGAGAGAGAGAGAGAGAGAGAGAGAGAGAGAAAGAGACAGAGAGAGAGAGAGAGAGAGAGAGAGAGAGAGAGAGCTATATGACTGGGCTATATTGTAATTGGTTTCCCACAGTGTGCCCCATGCATTGTTCCCTTTGTGGCGTGGTGGTCTTGTTGGTTATAGAACACTAGAGACCTGTGGCCCTGTGGCCAGGGCCTCGTCTGATTCTAACTGTTTAAACATGTTTCCATTTTACAGTTTGGCAGGGTTGTTTTTTTTTGGGGGGGGGTGGGGGGTGGATGTGTTGTTGCTGTTGTTGTTGTTGTTGTTTCATGGGTCTCGTAAAAAATAATACAAACCGTGGTGCTAAGCTAACCCACACACACCGTCATTAGGGCTATCTCTGAATTCGGAGGACGAGAGAGAGAGAGAGAGCGCTAGCAGAGAGAGAGAGAGAGAGAGAGAGAGAGAGAGAGAGAGAGAGAGAGAGAGCGCGAGCAGAGAGAGAGCGAGAGAGAGAGAGAGAGAGAGAGAGAGAGAGCGAGAGCGCTAGCAGAGAGAGAGAGAGAGAGAGAGAGAGAGAGCGAGAGCGCTAGCAGAGAGAGAGAGAGAGAGAGAGAGAGAGCGCTAGCAGAGAGAGCGCTAGCAGAGAGATGAAAAGCGTGTTGATGATGAGAGAGCTAGCATAAACATTGAAATGCCTTCTATGACGTGAGAGGTAAGAGGAAACAGAGGAATTGGCGCACCGGGGGGGGGGGGGGGGGGGTGAAGGTAGAGCGGAGATTAACAGAACAAAAAAAGGGGGGGCTTTAGAGATTGACAGGCGGAGGAGAGGAGGAGGAGAGGAGAGGAGGGAGAGAACAGAGGAAGGGAAAAAGGAGAGGGGGGCGAAAACAGACAGAGAGAGAGAGAGAGAGAGAGAGAGAGAGAGAGAGAGAGAGAGAGAGAGAGAGAGAGAGAGAGAGAGAGAGAGAGAGAGAGAGAGAGAGAGAGAGAAGGCAAAGGACCTTGTTTTCGGCGGCAGTAGTTCTGGGTGCGTCCTCTTCGCTGCAGAAACATCACAGCCAGACGGTACAAACGTGGGTCCGCATCGACGGACGAAGAGACAACCTCCTAATGGCAGAGAAGCCCTGGAAGCTTCCCCCCCCCCCCCCCCCCCCCCCCCCACCCATGTACCTTTCATTTTCTAAACGCTGTTTTGTCTGTTTGCCACTTAACAAGGCACCCAGTGCCTGGTTGGGGGGGAAAGAGGGAGCGGGCTTTATTTGCTGCCGCACATAATTACCAGCTGCTGAAGACAGGCGTCTTTGCTGCGCTAAACAATGTTGTGAATTTATGTACAAATAAGGACAGGCGGGCGGTATTGGTCTGCCCTCCTGTATATCTCTCACAGCGTTTGGATTCTTTTTGGTCATAGAGACCCCCCCCCCCCCCCCCACCCTCTCCCAGAGATCTGTATTCGTACTATGCATTTAAATTCACAGGTTTTTAAAAAGAATATATTTAAATATATAGTAAATGTGCACATTTAAGATTCGAACATTGGCATTGTCATTTTATTTGTAATTTGTGAGTGAAAGCGAGTAGTGAGGTCGACCCGTGGGGTCCAGGACTCGCTGGGAGCAGCGGGGAGCGACCTGAGGAGCGACCTGAGGAGCGACCTGAGGAGCGACCTGCTTCAGTTTGTGTGTCAGACGCTGTGGGCTGAGGAATAGATGAATAATGGCTTCATTTTCAATTCAACATGCCATAGGCAAAAGATAACTGATGCACGCCTCCCGCACGCCCTAAACACACACACACACACACACACACCCACACCACACACACACACACCCACACACACCACACACCACACACACATAGGCACGCAGCTACGCACCTAAACACACACACACAGGCACGCCCCTAAACACACACACACACACACACACACACACACACACACCACACACACACACAGGCACACACACACACACAGGCATGCACCAAAACACACACACACACAGCCACACACACACACACACATACACACACACACACCCACACACACACAGAAAACATCAGATGACAAATCTGTGGAATGTCTTCACCCTGGGAGATGTGAGTTGAAGGATCGCATACGTTAGATTTAGGCTTGATCATTTGACCCCCCCTGCCCCCCCCCCCCCTCTGTTTGGCTAGCGATGGGCCCCTGACGAATCCCTGGTCCCCGTGGCCGTGGTTCTACTACAGGTTATAATTACAATCATTCCCAGCTAGTGGTTCTCATCACTGGGGTGGAGCAATGGAAATAATAATTACAACCGCAGCTCGCTTCAGACAGATCACGGAAGAGCATGTCAAGGGGCTACTCCTTGACTTGACTTGACTCCCAGGATGTTCGTCTGTGTGTGTGTGTGTGTGTGTGTGTGTGTGTGTGTGTGTGTTGTGCGTGTGTGTGTGTGTGTGTGAGTGTGTGTGTGTGTGTGTGTATGTGTGTGTGTGTGTGAGCGTGTGTGTGTGAGTGTGTGTGTGTGTGTGTGTGTGTGTGTGTGTGAGTGTGTGTGTGTGTGTGTGTGTGTGTGTGTGTGTGTGTAAGTGCGTGTCAGCTGCAGCACACACTTACATACATTGAGCTGGCTCTGGGTTTTCCTTTGCCTCTCTAACTTCACACTAATGTGAGACACACACAGGTGTGTGTGTGCACACACACACACACACACACAAACACACACACACACACACACACACTCACACACACACACACACACACACACACACACACACACACACACACACACACACACACACACACACACACACACACACGCGCGCGCGTGCACACATGCTAACTCTCGCACATGGGTACACTCACGTCGTTAGATAACACACTCACAGGCACAAACCAGGCTCACACACTCACCACACGCACACACACACACACACACACTCACCACACACTCACCACACACTCACCACACACTCTTTTTTCACGGTGACCCATGCGTTGCTGTCGTGAAACAAGCAGCTCATTGCAGTCCAGAGAGGAACAGAACAGCGTGCCTACTTGGCATATATTTAAATGTGGCTACCGCAGCAACGTCCGAGCGAGCTCATCCCGTCTTATAGCTCTCAGTGGGCTTGTAACCCATTTTAACCCCGAGTCATCCTTCATTCAGTGACGGAACTGTCGGAGTCCAACACGGTATTAACAGCCGGGCAAATACGTGGCTAACCCTGCC
Source organism: Muraenolepis orangiensis (assembly GCA_027704905.1). Classification (NCBI taxonomy): domain Eukaryota; kingdom Metazoa; phylum Chordata; class Actinopteri; order Gadiformes; family Muraenolepididae; genus Muraenolepis; species Muraenolepis orangiensis. The sequence goes on from CM051001.1 coordinate 34,020,023, forward strand.
AAAAGAAGAGGGCTGATGTGCTTTGACCCAGTGTGTTGAATACTACAGGGGAACATTTGGAATGGACGCCTACCACATGCAATACACCGCAACCGCCTTGCGCCTGCAGCCCGGTCCTCTTCAAAGGGCTGCTTCCATCTCCCACACCTCGCGCTTCAGGGCCGCTGCGGCTGTGTGCGTTTCTAGTGCAACGGGTTGGATAAGAAGTAGAGCTTTTCTGACACCACGGGCTAAATAGTTCAAGTTATTGTTTATCTCGCATTCAAATGTAGTCGCGCATAACCTTCACCTGTGAGAACTCTCTTGAGTAAGTCGTATTGTCTGCTTGACTGTCGCATGCGTGTGTGGTTTATGTATGGAGGTCATCCTATTGATCCTCATTTTGTTTAGAGCTATTGAAGTGCATAGGTGGAATAGATACTCAACACAGGAGTTACTCTTGGAGTAAGTTGCCATGCAGTAAGGTCCCTTTAAGGCTCTACTGTGTTGTATGCTAAACGGCACATTATACATATCTGTGTTGTCTTTATGCATATGGATATATTCCGTTTGTGTGATATTGCATAAATGTACTTTTCTTAACACACACACACACACCACTTTATTTAGACCAATAATGACCTACACAAACACACATTCTACCACACATGCACACACGCACGCACTCAGGCACGCACACACACAAATATGTGACAATTAAAATGGACAATTCAAAGATGAGTGGACTGAAATATCCATTTAGTAATGTGGGACCAAAGCCCATATGTTTGATCTGCAACGAGGCCACCGCAGTGACAATCTTTAGACGGTTCTGTGTCACACCTCACTGGAACCTCACTGGAACCTCACTGGAACCTCAATGGAACCTCACTGGAACCTCAATGGAACAGATCTCTGGTTCCGATGCTCGTGTGTGCGATTCTTTGATGGAGAGTGTTTTCCAGAAGGTGTTCTTGACTTTTGTTGAATTACCTAACATAATCACTTGTTGCTTGATGTATTTATATATCCGTTTTAATGCTAACAGCGTGATCAGTTATCGCTGGATGCATCGATGGCTGTCTGTGGGCCGTTTACTTTATAATAAGAATGTTGAATGTGAAATGGTTCAATGTCTTGTGTTGTGCTACGTT
>CM051001.1:34028655-34033655 GCA_027704905.1 Muraenolepis orangiensis
TCCACCCTCCTCCCCCCCCTCCACCCTCCACCCTCCCATCCCCCCCCTTGCTCTGCAGTAATAGATTAGTTTAATTGGCCATTGCGTGGGCCGGCGGATATAAAAAAGAAAAGGAAGTAGCGAGGCCTTCCCACGGCGGTACCCACGCGAGGCCTTCCCACGAGTAGTAGTAGTAGTGTAGTAGTACTAGTAGCTGTGTGTGTGTGTGTGTGTGTGTGTGTGTGTGTGTGTGTGTGTGTGTGTGTGTGTGCAACGCGGGTGGGTGCTGTTGTTTTGATAGTGGTCGTTCCCCCCCCCCCCTCCGGCTAACCCACACAGTAGCACAGGAGGTCATCGATTGTGGACGCTCAATAGCCGAGGCCTTTTAATCACCTCGCTCAGAGGTTGCATTGTCCCACCGGCCCGGAGAATAAGCGGCTGTAATGCCCCAGTGCATATGCCCACCAGCCACCGGCCGCCTCCCGGGGCTCTGCAGACCCCCTCACAGCCGCTAATCAATAAGCCTGATTAACAACTAGGAGGGAGCCTGGGCCTTTGTTCTCGTGTGTTCTCTGAGCTCAGCGCTTGCCTCCTCCTCCTCCTCCTCCTCCTCCTCCTCCTCCTCCTCCTCCTCCTCCTCCTCCTCCTCCTCCTCCTCCTCCTCCTCCTCCTCCTCCTCCTCCTCCACCCCCCCTCCCTCTCTAAGATATGTAGCCTACTAAGCGAAGCGTCTCATCTCCGTTTGGTTGTAAGGCTCATTTGATAGCGCCTAAGACCCTGCGGCTGTGATGTTCCTCGCGCTCGTCAGGTCGTCGGATTAGGGTGTTAACCTGCCCAGCCGCCGCCTGCCGGGGGTCAGCCTGGGGTCAGCCTGGGGTCAACCCACCGGGAGAACGGCGGGAAACACGGCGGGTACTGCCCGCCTCGGGCCGTCCGTGTCCCACCTTTTCCTCGCGTTTTCCCACTTCTGTTCTGTTCTTCTCTGTTCTGTTCGGACCCCGTGGCAGAGAGAGAAAGAAGAATTAAAAAAATAAATAAACCAATAAACCATTCTCTCTCTGGCGCTCCTCCCCCCTCCCACCGTCTCCCTCCCTCCCCTGTCTCCCTCCCTGTTGTCATACAGACCTCCATCCTCAAGCCAGCCTCGTTCAACATACTGATTGGGATAACATTTGTGTGTGTGTGTGTGTGTGTGTACATGTGTGTGTGTTTGTGTGTGTGTGTATGAAGTGTGTGTGTCTGAGGTGTGTGATGTGTGAGGCAGAAACCTTGGGGGGGGCCAGATTCTCAGATTGTGTGGACACACAAAAGCGCCCCACTCAGCGTTTTATTGTTCTGTCTGGTTGTTCCTCCTCAGCTCTGAGGCCGCTGGTGTTTCCTTGCTGCACGGCAGCCTATCAGTGAGCTGCTAAGCTCTGGTTGGAAAAACTAATAACGTCAATTACTTTAAAAAGGGAAAACAAATATCAGAGGCGGCTCTCCAAAGCCTGCATATTAGAGATAGGGAGAGTGAGGGAGAGAGCGAGAGAGGGAGAGACAGAGAGAGACAGAGAGAGAGAGAGAGAGAGAGAGAGAGAGAGAGAGAGAGAGAGAGAGAGAGAGAGAGAGAGAGAGAGAGAGAGAGAGAGAGAGAGAGAGAGAGAGGCAGAGAGAGAGAGAGGCAGAGATAGATGGGATAGAGGGAGATGGAGAGAGAGATATGCAGAGACGGGGACAGGAGAAGAGAGATGGAGAGACAGAGGTAGAGCAAGGGGGAGGAGGAGATGGAGAGAAGGGGAGAGAGAGAGATGGAGAGACAGGGGAGAGAGGGAGAATGACAGAGAGAGAGAGAGGGGGGGAGGAGGAGATGGAGAGAAGGGGAGAGAGAGAGATGGAGAGAAGGGGGGAGAGAGAGAGATGGAGAGACAGGGGAGAGAGGGAGAATGACAGAGAGAGAGAGGGGGGGAGGGAGAGAGAGAGATAAAGAGGAGGACAGAGATAGGGAGGGAGACACACAGGTCTGTAAATATTGAGATTAGAGTTGGTCGTGGTGTGTGACCAGAAGAGTAGGTGCCCCACCTCCATCCCCTCCCCCATGCCCCTTCATCTTTTCACCTCTCTTATCACCCTCTCTCTCTCTCTCTCTCTCTCTCTCTCTCTCTCTCTCTCTCTCGCTCTCGCTCTCGCTCTACTCTCTCTCTCTCTCTCTCTCTCTCTCTCTCTCTCTCTCTCTCTCTCTCTCTCTCTCTCTCTCTCTCTCTCTCTCTCTCTCTGTTCACATCCTCCCTTCTCCTTCTGTGTCCGTAGCCTCTTCCCAACATCCCTCGGTTTGGAAGTCATGTGAGAATCACGCTGCGTAACAATTTCTATCTGCCCAGAACAAAGGGAAGCCTTCAAACGCTAATAGCGCCTCGGTATACAGATATGTTCGTGAGTAGTGTGTGTGTGTAGGTACCAAAAATAATATGAAAATGTGGCTGGTGGAATGTATTTAAAAGGACGTGTGCTGTGCGTATGACCATGACGCGGTGGTAATTGCATACGATTGTAGTCGTTTGTTTGCATGTGCAAATGTAAGGTTATTACCCTGAGATGTGATTCCCAATGCTGTCCATCACTTACCTTGACTGTTGTATGGTCATTTTAAAATAAATCCCCCAATACTAATTCATGATTCAAGATTCAAGATTCAAGATTCAAGAATTGTAATTGCCATTTGCAACAAGTACAATGGAATTTTTACTCCCCATAAATGGCATCTAAATTAAGCAAATTAATGTATAATTTGACTATTGAGAGTGTTGTGGTCAATATTGTGGTGGATTCTAGCACAATCTTTCCGATTGCTGACAATGGTTGTCCCTTAAAATGACCTAAAACAGAACTCGCTGTTCTCGCTACTCAGCAACAGACATGCGTTTTGACCTCAAATCAGAAGGCATCAGAGAGCTCAGTCTCTCTCTGGATCCATGGCCCCCAGGGGTTCACCAGGGGTTCACCAGGGGTGGCTTCATTGTGTGTGGTTGTTTAGTTGCTTCCTATAGCGAGGGGGCTTACAGGGACCCTGTCTGCCCTGTAGAGTCCCTGAAACCTGGGGTGAGAGAGAGAGAGAGAGAGAGAGAGAGAGAGAGAGAGAGAGAGAGAGAGAGAGAGAGGCGCCAGACGGAGAGAATCTCATCACCATAGCAGCAGGGACTAGAGCTCTAGAACCCTAGATGTACTCCGTTTCAGTGTGACACTTCTCTGGTTCCCTAACCCTCACACTCCCCCCCCGATGTGGCGATGGCTCTCACACAGGAGGGGAGATGGGGAAGTATGTCTAATGGTCTCAGCCTGCCCTCTGCCACATGCCGGAGCGACACGCGTTGTTCCTTCTCCAACACCTGCCTGGCATTCACCTCACAGAGTGATGTCGCCGATGGGGGAGCCCATTAAAGTGCTTATGAACTAAATAATCCACATTTATATTTCATTAACAAAAGTCCAGAGGAAAATCCTTCCCTTTGAAAGCCATAACCAGTTAGCTTGTGTGTGTGTGCACTTGCATACTTGCCAGATAATCAAACATGGTTTGCTGGACAAGTAGGAGACTCGATTTTTATCTAAATTTGTTCTTGTCTTATAAATGCATCTTGTACAATACATTTATTTTGTGTCGATATGTATTTTGGTTTGAAGCATTGAAGCACCACATTTTAATTAAATAGTCGTTCTCCGTTGCATAGCGTCTTTAAGACTAGAATCGTGTTTTTGGCCACCAGTTAGTAGCCGGGGGTAGCCGGGGGTAGCCGGGTAGCCGGGGTAGCCGGGGGTAGCCGGGGGTAGCCGGGGGTAGCCGGGGGTAGCCGGGGGTAGCCGGGGGTAGCCGGGGTAGCCGGGTAGCCGGGGGTAGCGGGGTAGCCGGGGTAGCCGGGGTAGCCGGGTAGCCGGGGTAGCCGGGTAGCCGGGGGTAGCGGGGGGTAGCCGGGGTAGCTGGGGGTAGCCGGGGGTAGCCGGGGGGTAGCCGAGGTAGCCGGGGTAGCCGGGTAGCCGGGGGTACGAGTTTCACAATCATGAGCGCCCGCTGGGAAGCTCCCGACATCAAACTTAAATCATAGCAGAGTACGATGGAGGACCAAGACTGCCAGAACCTAAAAGAAATAAATGCATAAATAAATGACTCAATCAATTAAAACATAATAATAGATATATTCGATTTAAGCGATTTAAGCTAACGCTAGGTACCTAGTTGAACTTGTAAACTTGATAACAGTTGGAACTCTATGTAATGTCTTATTAATATTTCGGTAACTCTGCATGGTGCTAACTGCATGTAATGTTTCTGTTCAACTGCCCCGCTGGGAACTTTGTGCAAGTTCAAGGTTCAATCACCGAGCCACTTCATTCAAGTTTCTGTAAAATATCCAGCAATCTATCTGTAGTTTTGGATAACTATCAAATGTTCCAACTGTTCCTCCACTCAAAATAGCATCGGAGTGCGGACAAACATTTTCAACCATGTGACCCAAAACTGTTAGCTCTCTCGCAACTGTTTGCCAGTACACATCCATTGCTAGGGACTGACTGGTTGCATATGGTATGAATATGGAGTCAGATCAGTTAATGAATTCACACAGAAGGATTCACAAATGCATTTTGGGATTTTTTTTTCTTTATTATTTCCTTTATTTTACCGAGTATTTGATTGAGGTAGTTTTGGCAGTACCCCACACAGCGCCATCAGTCGTACGGGTCAAATGTCTTCCTTTGAACCAATATTATACGTTTATCCTCGAGCATTGTTATTAACATTGGAGTGGCCTTGGCACTCAGGTTCAGGTACTTATATTTCTGGTCTTAAGTGTATTGCTCAGCAACAATCAAATATGATTTTAGCAAATCTAAATATTTCATGCTGTAATGTTTGTTTGGTAGGTATCATAAAGCAAGGGGCCTCCTGGAAGCTGCTGGTGGGTTCCTCTGATGGGGTACACGTACTTTCAACCTCTTTTTCATGGTCTTCTGAAAATAATTCCTCCTTCATAAAATACTAGTAGTACTGA
>CM051001.1:34038655-34051155 GCA_027704905.1 Muraenolepis orangiensis
CAATCCATGCAAATTGAGGAAAGCGTCTTTTGAGTGGCTGGTCAGAACGCTGCAGCGTGAACGCAGCCCATTTAGCATTTAGCCCAGTGGGAGATCCAGAGCTCCGTGTTCTGTAGCGCTAAGTTGCCGTCCAAGTGTAAACAAATGAAAAAGGAAGAAGAAGAAAAAATAGAGAAATTAAACAAAGGAAAGAAAGAAAGGAAAAGCAACAACCTGCTGGTGTGCCTTTGTGGCTTGTGTTTAGATTTTTGCAAACAGAGTTGTTGCTTCATCCTCTGTAAGGAAATCAAATGAAAAGGGTAAAGAAGGGGAGAGAGAGGGGGGAGAGAGGGGGGAGAGAAAGGGGGGGGGGCTTTGTCATATGTCTCCTGACATAAGAGAGGAGGAGGGGCTTCCATCGTCCATTATATTATTTTTCTTCCCTCTTCCCCTTTTTTAAGAGCAAAAAACAATCCATGCAAATTTGAGGTACCTCAGTATGTGGCATTCATTTATAAGGCATTTGTGAATGTATTATTACTTGGCGCATACATTTAAAACATCGCACTGAGTCTGATCAGCCAATGATGGTCAGGGACAGGATTTGTGACTTTCAAATGGAGGTAACTTGTGCTGTCTGTGTGATATTCTAATTAGTCTCTATGGTCTGCTGGCATTCTCATGAATATTCATGAACCACGGCCTTAAGATCCATTTGGGTTATAATAGGTTCTGCCAAATCACTTATCAGATATAAACATACTACTCATAATTAGTGCACCAGAATATGTTTAAAATATGCATGTCCGTGTTTATGACCTTATATCGTATGCATAACCTGTATATGCTTCTGAATTGTGAAATACATCAACGATCGATATATCAGATAGGAGCCTTGCAGGTGGGATATCGGAGTGAGGGGTCTTGACAAACTGGTTTTGATTTCAAATTGGGTTGTTGCAAGTTTATATTACATATTATTACATTATAACAACCATTCGATTTGTCGGGAAAATCCTCGACTCAATGGAGCTATTTGCTCATGATTCAATACAATGGCTGTATGTATGAATAGGTCATTAGGACTCATTCAAGCAGACTGAAATAGTAACACTTTAAACCTCCAGCATTGCATGTCGTAGTTGCCCTAAAACAAGACGACTCAAGGAACTCTCCGCCCTACAATACAATATTCAGTCCAAAAAAGACACTGTATATACAAATCTTGTGACGCAAAAAAAACAACTAAAGGTTTCCACCAGCATTCGCTGCTTGCTCCTGTGTTTGGTCTCATGGTGGAGGTGATGGGTGATGGGTGAGGGGTGATGGGTGATGGGTGATGGGTGAGGGGTGATGGGTGATGGGTGATGGGTGATGGCTGATGGGTGATGGGTGATGGGTGAGGGGTGATGGGTGAGGGGTGATGGGTGATGGGTGAGGGGTGAGGGGTGAGGGGTGATGGGTGAGGGGTGAGGGGTGAGGGGTGATGGGTGAGGGGTGAGGGGTGAGGGGTGATGGGTGACGGGTGATGGGTGATGGCTGATGGGTGAGGGGTGAGGGGTGATGGGTGAGGGGTGAGGGGTGAGGGGTGATGGGTGAGGGGTGGGTGAGGGGTGATGGGTGAGGGTGAGGGGTGATGGGTGATGGCCACTTGGTCCCATGTCCCGAGGAGGAGACGACAGTGGTACTCGGTGCAGGAGGAATGTTGAATGGCCGCCCTGCCCCCCCCCGGTGCACAACATGGAGCTGACAGGGCTGCAGCAGAAAACACACACACACACACACACACACACACACACACACACACACACACACACACATACACACACACACACACTGTTGTTAATCAGCCCTCGCTTCTGTGCTCCAGAACACTGTGTGTAGGTACGTCTGTAATCTTACCTTCCCCTTTGGTGCTCAAACAGAGTAACCTTTGCCCCCCCCCCCCCCCCTTCTGTCGTCACTGCTTCACCACAACACACAAAACATTGTGTTGTGCTCTCTCTCTCTCTCTCTCTCTCTCTCTCTCTCTCTCTCTCTCTCTGCAGTCTGGATGCAGATCTTTATTTATTCTCCCATCTCTCTCTCTCTCTCTCTCTCTCTCTCTCTCTCTCTCTCTCTCTCTCTCTCTCTCCTCTCTCTCTCTCTCTCTCTCTCCTCTCTCTCTCTCTCTCTCTCTCTCTCCTCTCTCTCTCTCTCTCTCTCTCTCTCTCTCTGCAGTCTGGATGCAGATCTTTATTTATTCTCCCATCTCTCTCTCTCTCTCTCTCTCTCTCTCTCTCTCTCTCTCTCTCTCTCTCTCTCTCTCTCTCTCTCCTCTCTCTCTCTCTCTCTCTCTCTCTCTCTCTCTCTCTCTCTCTCTCTCTCTTTCTCTCTCGCTCTCCTCCCTGGTCTCTTGCTACGCTCTACTCTCTCCCTTCGTCTCTCTTCCTCATCATCTCATCGCTCGTTTTCTGGCTAACACAAAGATGCGTTCAAGCAAATACACCCACACACTTTCTCACATTGACACCAGTACAAAAACAAGAGTCTTAAAGATGCACACGTATGTGTGTGTGTGTGTGTGTGTGTGTGTGTGTGTACGTGTGTGTGTGTGCTTGTGTGTGTGCTTATGTGTTTGTGTGTGTGTGTGTGTGTGTGTGTGTACGTGTGCGTGTGTGCTTGTGTGTGTGCTTATGTGTGTGTGTGCGTGTGTGCGTGTGTGTGCGTACGTGTGTGCTTGTGTGTGCGTGTACGTGTGTGCGTGTGTGTGCGTGTGTGCGTGTGAATCACAAGCTTTTTAATGTGTCTTGAATCGCTAAAGCCGTCTCAGGTTTTCTTTTAATTAAAACATGATCAAAGAAAAACACAGCAAAAAAATACACACCAAATATATATTTTATTACATTCGCCGTCGCGATTCCAGCGGGGCGACGCCCGGTTACGCAGCTCTCTTTTTAGAACTCGACGTGAGGTGGATGTTCGCAAAAACTTTAAATCCAGAGAGGAGATAAAAAAATATATTTTTTTTTTTAAAAGAGTGAAACTGACAGACAAAAATGGAATGTGGCTCGCTAAAATATACATGAAGGAGCCGCGGCCGGGACGGGGGGCGCTTATGAGCGGTGTCATGTGTGTCTATAACGCTTTCCACAGCCCTGTGTCTCCTCTCCTCTCCTCTCCCCCCTCTCCTCTCCTCTCCCTTCCTCTCCTCCCCCCCCCCCTCTCCCCCCCCCCTCTCCTCTCCTCTCCTCTCCTCTCCTCTCCTCTCCTCTCCTCTCCTCTCCTCTCCTCTCCTCTCCTCTCCTCTCCTCTCCTCTCCTCTCCTCTCCTCTCCTCTCCCCTCCTCTCCTCCCCTCTCCTCCTCTCCCCTCCCCTCCTCTCCTCCCCTCTCCTCCTCTCCTCTCCCCTCCCCTCCTCTCCTCTCCTCTCCTCTCCTCTCCTCTCCTCTCCTCTCCTCTCCTCTCCTCTCCTCTCCTCTCCTCTCCTCTCCTCTCCTCTCCTCTCCTCTCCCCTCCTCTCCTCCCCTCTCCTCCTCTCCCCTCCCCTCCTCTCCTCCCCTCTCCTCCTCTCCTCTCCCCTCCCCTCCTCTCCTCTCCTCTCCTCTCCTCTCCTCTCCTCTCCTCTCCTCTCCTCTCCTCTCCTCTCCTCTCCTCTCCTCTCCTCTCCCCTCCTCTCCTATAGTAGCTCAGGAGGTAGAACGGGTTGTCTGGCAACCAGGAAGGTTTCTGGTTCAAACCCCTGTCCCCTGTCCCCTGTCCCCTGTCCCCTGTCCCCTGTCCCCATCCCAGGTGTCGAGGTGTCCCTGAGCAAGACACCACATATAACCCTTACTGCCTCGCATGGCTGACACAATGACAGCCGCCGTGTGTGCGTGTGTGTATGTGTTTGCGTGTGCGTGTGCATGTGTTTGCGTGTGCGTGCGTGTGCATGTGCGCGTGTGCATGTGCGTGTGCATGCGTGCGTGTGCGTGTGCGTGTGTGTGTGTGCATGTGTGTGTGCGTGTGTCCGTGCATGCGTGTTTGTGTGTGTGTACGTGCGTGTGCATGTGTGTGTGCGTGTGTGCGTGTGTGTGTGTGTGTGCGTGTGTGGGTGGGTGTGTGTGCGTGTGTGTGTGTGTGTGTACGTGCGTGTGCATGCGTGTGTGCGTGTGTGTGCGTGTGCGTGTGCGCGTGTGCGTGTGTGTGTGTGTGTGTGTGTGTGTGTGGGAACGGGCGAATTGTGAGGCATAACTGGAGGAGAGCTGTAGTCTTTTGAGGCCGCTGGTCTGAACTCTGCAGTGTAAACGCAGCCCATTTAGCATTTAGCATGTGGACCCAGTGGGGACCCAGAGCTCCGGGTTCTGCAGCGAGCCGCTCAGTGGCGTCCAAGTGTCAACAAATGAAGGACAAATATGAAAAAAGACAAAAGAAAGAAAGAAAGAAAGGAAGAAAAAGGGAAAAGCTGCTGGTGGCGTGATGTGCAGAGAGAGAGAGAGAGAGAGAGAGAGAGAGAGAGAGAGAGAGAGAGAGAGAGAGAGAGAGAGAGAGAGAGAGAGAGAGAGAGAGAGAGAGAGAGAGAGAGGGAGGGAGGGAGGGAGAGGGAGAGAGAGGGGGAGAGGGAGAGGGAGAGAGAGAGAGAGAGAGAAGGGGGGGGAGGAGAGAGAGAGAGAGAGGGGGGGGGGGAGAGAGAGGGGGGGGTGCTTCCATCGTACATTGTATTATTATTATTATTATTATATATATTATTATATTTTTCTTCTCCTCTCCCCCTTCTTTAAGAGCCCAGCTCATGTGCCCCGTCAAAAAACGCACGTCTACCTGGTGATGACGGCTTTTTTGGTTGGTCTCGTTTGCCTGTTCTCCATGTCTCTCTCTCGTTCTGGTGTCTTGCGGTATTTATTGACAGGTGGAGAATGATGCATGCAGGCGTTGATGCGGTCGTTACGGGAGGCTGATACCCGCCGCGGGTAAACCTCCGGAGAGGCGCGTCGATGGTTGCGACGCGCCGGGCGCAGATGGCTTCTGCTAAGTGACGGCTCCAAACGATCGGATCGCTATTATAATTTCTTTATTTCTTTATTTCTTTATTTATTTGTTTGTTCTTCTATTCCCCCCCCCCCCACACCGCGTTACGGATCAATCATATTGCTCGGAATCACACAATCAGAAACTTCTGGTGATGTCACGTTGTGACCAAATGTATTATCGCGCTTTTTATTCCTTTCTGGCGGATTCCTGTTCCATGCTTTTTGCTCCCCTGTCGTTCAAAACAACAACAACTGGATTCCGACATTGTCCCATCTTTCTCCTCCCTGCTCAGACAATTACGGCTCTCACAATTGAATTGAAACGCCGGGCTTTTAACTCTGGGCGTGTTAGACTATCCCCAGACAGACAGACAGACAGACAGACAGACAGACAGACAGACAGACAGACAGACAGACAGAGAGACAGGCCTCCCTCCATCCGGCTTCAGACCGCCGTCAGACGGCCGAGGTGATTTTTGATTTATTTTTTATACGAGAGAGGTGATTTTTTTATGATTATATTTTTTCAGTGCCACTCCTTTATGCAGATGACTCTGGATGTCTGTGCCTCTGCCTGGCCCCGAAGCAGGGAATACTGCTTATGACAAGAGTGCTCCCCCCGCCTCTCTCTCTCTCTCTCTCTCTCTCTCTCTCTCTCTCTCTCTCTCTCTCTCTCTCTCCCCTCTCTCCTCTCTCTCTCTCCTCTCTCTCTCTCTCTCTCTCTCTCTCTCTCCTCCTCATCAGCGGGGGACCCCGTCTCCCCTGCACCTACGGCACATCCGAGTCAGAGGAGCCATATGTCAATATGCATAACAGGGAGAAAGAGAGAGAGAGAGAGAGAGAGAGAGAGAGGGGGGAGAGAGAGAGAGAGAGAGAGAGAGAGAGAGAGGATATGTGCTAAGGGTTTTGCTTTGGTGAGCCGGTGGAAGAAGCAGAGCTCTGACAGGGATATTAGAGAAGGGGGCTGCAGGGCCGGCTCGCCCCTCCTCTCTCCAGAGCCCCAGTGGAGGACAAGGGGGGCTGGGTGGGGGGGGGGGGGGGCTGGGTGGGGGGGGGGGGGTGTGGGTGGTGTGGGGGGGGCTGGGTGGGGGGTGGGGGGGGGGGGGGTGTGGGGGGGGCTGGGTGGGGGGGGTCACCCAGGCTGTTTCCCCTGCAAACACGCAGGGTGGCTCTCGTACTGCACACACTGGGCATTATCGCTTTTCACCTTGGAGGACAGCTTCATTGAGTACTTTATATACTTTATATATATATATATACACTACAATAACAGCTCATACAGAACAACTATATATATATATATATACAGTATATATATATATACACTACAATAACAGCTCATACATATATATATATACACTACAATAACAGCTCATACAAAAACTATATATATACCGGTGTGTGTGTGTGTGTGTGTGTATATATATATATATATATATATACCTATGTGTGTGTGTGTGTGTATATATATATATGTAGTGTTGTTCTATATGACTGTTTTGTATATATATATATATATATATATATATATATATATATATATATATACCTATGTGTGTGTGTGTGTGTGTGTATATATATATATATATGTAGTGTTGTTCGATATGAGCTGTTATTGTAGTATATATATATATATATATATATATATACCGGTGTGTGTGTTTGTGTATATAGATAAACAAATATATATATCTACACACACCCATATATATAGAGTTGTGTGTTGATGTATGTTCTGTATGAGCTATTTCTACGGGTGTCCCTGGTATAAAAAAATGTTTCTGTAAATGATTTCTTCTGTTTTTCTTACATGCTGTATGTGTCTTATCATTGACCAGCCCACTGGAGAGGGCTGTATGTGTCTTATCATTGACCAGCCCACTGGAGAGGGCTGTATGTGTCTTATCATTGACCAGCCCACTGGAGAGGGCTGTATGTGTCTTATCATTGACCAGCCCACTGGAGAGGGCTGTATGTGTCTTATCATTGACCAGCCCACTGGAGAGGGCTGTATGTGTCTTATCATTGACCAGCCCACTGGAGAGGGCTGTATGTGTCTTATCATTGACCAGCCCACTGGAGAGGGCTGTATGTGTCTTATCATTGACCAGCCCACTGGAGAGGGCTGTATGTGTCTTATCATTGACCAGCCCACTGGAGAGGGCTGTATGTGTCTTATCATTGACCAGCCCACTGGAGAGGGCTGTATGTGTCTTATCATTGACCAGCCCACTGGAGAGGGCTGTATGTGTCTTATCATTGACCAGCCCACTGGAGAGGGCTGTATGTGTCTTATCATTGACCAGCCCACTGGAGAGGGCTGTATGTGTCTTATCATTGACCAGCCCACTGGAGAGGGCTGTATGTGTCTTATCATTGACCAGCCCACTGGAGAGGGCTGTATGTGTCTTATCATTGACCAGCCCACTGGAGAGGGCTGTATGTGTCTTATCATTGACCAGCCCACTGGAGAGGGCTGTATGTGTCTTATCATTGACCAGCCCACTGGAGAGGGCTGTATGTGTCTTATCATTGACCAGCCCACTGGAGAGGGCTGTATGTGTCTTATCATTGACCAGCCCACTGGAGAGGGCTGTATGTGTCTTATCATTGACCAGCCCACTGGAGAGGGCTGTATGTGTCTTATCATTGACCAGCCCACTGGAGAGGGCTGTATGTGTCTTATCATTGACCAGCCCACTGGAGAGGGCTGTATGTGTCTTATCATTGACCAGCCCACTGAAGAGGGCTGTATGTGCAGATTCATTTTGGGCAGTCAAATCCAAATCGTCTGATGGAGAAGCTGAAGCCCATTGGAAGGAAGGAAGGAAAGTTCACCATCCCTTCATTCCTAGTCTCAATCCGCTAGTTCGGTCACCCTTCTGTAGATCATTAAAATCACATCCCTCTGAAAAGCCAGCAAAAAAGGCCTCAAATTGTCTATAGGGTAGGGACAACATTTAGTAGCATCTTGCCCAGGCTCGATGACTTGCTTGGCGGGGGTGGATGAACGGGTGCGGTCACACTGGACATCTCCCTTCTCCTGCTTCTCTATGTCAGGCCGTATTGTTGAGCTGTTCAGGAGGCAGAGACTGAAGCTGCCGAGCCAGTCATGATAATCATCTCCCTGTATCCCTCTCTCTCTCTCTCTCTCTCTCTCTCTCTCTCTCTCTCTCCTCTCTCTCTCTCTCTCTCTCTCTCTCTCTCTCTCTCCCTCTCTCTCTCTCTCTCTCTCTCTCTCTCTCTCTCTCTCTCTCTCTCTCTCTCTCTCTCTCCCTGTCTCTCTCTGCCTCTGTCTCTCTGCCTCTCTCTCTCTCTCTCTCTCTCTCTCTCTCTCTCTCTCTGCCTCTCTCTCTCTCTCTCTCTCTCTCTCTCTCTCTCTCTCTGCTCTCTCTCTCTCTCTCTCTCTCCTCTCTCTCTCTCTCTCTCTCTCTCTCTCTCTCTCTCTCTCTCTCTCTCTCTCTCTCTCTCTCTCTCTCTCTCTCTCTCGTAGAGAGCTTTTCATGATTGCCTGTATGAGTGTTTCTCCTCAGCGCTGCATTGCTATTGTCCACTTGTCCCCTCTTCATCTGTGTAATTGTATGCATGAAGTTTCAGCTGGAAATCCTGACTGTTGGCAGCTCCTCTGAGTATTATGGAAAGCCACTGGGTGGAGGGTTAGAGCTTTCTTTTTTTTTCTCTCTCTTTTTCTTCTTTCTCCGTTTGCACCGTCGTTCAAGATAACGCCGGCAAGGCAACAGAGCTCCCCCCCGGTGAGCCTGCTCACCGTCCACTGAGGTGATGGCGGAAGGCAAAGCCAGCCTTTTGTCTCCTGGTCTCTGCCCCACCGGAAACAGACAGAGTAACAGTGTGAAATAATGGAGAAGCTTCCCCCTCTCTCTCTCTCTCTCTCTCTCTCTCTCTCTCTCTCTCTCGCACTCCATCAGCACTATTTACCAGACCTGCCAGTAGCTTTGCGGAGCACCTCCCTCTGCCAAGTGGGTGCCGGGCATGCGACCAGGGCCTGGTGACAACAGGCTACAGTGGGAAGCAAGCAGAGCGCTGGGGATGAGCCAAGTCTATTCATTCCCCTCGAAGCCGGCCAAGCAAAGCACAGAAAGCCTTCTCTCTCTCTCTCTCTCTCTCTCTCTCTCTCGCTCTCTCTCTCTCTCTCTCTCTCTCTCTCTCTCGCTCTCGCTCTCTCTCTCTCTCTTCTTCTTCTTCTTCTCCATCTCCATCTCCATCTTCTTTTTCTCCATCATCATCATCTTCTTCTTTTTATTTTATGAGAACCGGCGCGCTCCTCCGTTCATGAGGAGTCATGTGACTCATGTCAGGTATCCAGCGCTACAGGAAGGAGCAGAGAGCTGCTTCTCTTTGTCCATGGATCCACGCTGACGGCCATCGCTCACCGCCTCACCAAAACTCACTCCTTCCAGACCGTGTTTCATATAACGGGAATATTCATAACGGGAATATTCATAACGGGAATATTCATAACGGGAATATTCGGGAAAGAATAACGGGAAAGAAAATAAATATGGGGGGTCTTTAGGCGAGCGGGTTGATGTTGGCATGACGGGTGTGAGAGGGTGAGTGAGTGTGAGGTGAGTGAGTGTGAGGGTGAATGAGTGAGAGGGTGAGTGAGTGTGAGGTGAGTGAGTGTGAGGGTGAGAGAGTGTGAGGTGAGTGAGTGTGAGGTGAGTGAGGGTGAGTGAGTGTGAGGTGAGTGAGTGTGAGGGTGTGAGGTGTGAGGGTGAGTGAGGTGTGAGGGTGAGTGAGTGTGAGGGTGAGTGAGGTGTGAGTGTGAGGGTGAGTGAGTGTGAGGGTGAGTGAGTGTGAGGTGAGTGAGGTGTGAGGGTGAGTGAGGTGTGAGTGTGAGGGTGAGTGAGGTGTGAGTGAGTGTGAGGTGAGAGGGTGAGTGTGAGGTGTGAGGGTGAGTGAGTGTGAGGTGAGAGGGTGAGTGTGAGGGTGAGTGAGGTGTGAGGGTGAGTGAGGTGTGAGTGTGAATGAGTGAGAGGGTGAGTGAGTGTGAGGTGAGTGAGGTGAGGGTGAGAGGGTGAGTGAGTGTGAGGTGAGTGAGTGTGAGGTGAGTGAGTGTGAGGGTGAGTGAGTGTGAGGGTGAGGGTGAGTGAGGTGTGAGGGTGAGGGTGAGTGAGTGTGAGGGTGAGTGAGTGTGAGGGTGAGTGAGGTGTGAGTGTGAGGGTGAGTGAGGTGTGAGTGTGAGGGTGAGTGAGGTGTGAGTGTGAGGGTGAGGGTGAGGTGAGTGAGGTGTGAGGGTGAGTGAGGTGTGAGTGTGAGGGTGAGTGAGTGTGAGGTGAGAGGGTGAGTGTGAGGGTGAGTGAGGTGTGAGGGTGAGTGAGGTGTGAGTGTGAGGGTGAGTGAGGTGTGAGGGTGAGTGAGGTGTGAGGGTGAGGGTGAGTGAGGTGTGAGGGTGAGGGTGAGGGTGAGTGAGGGTGAGGGTGAACCACGCCTGTCGGTCCGTGGCTCTCGTGAACGCTGTGGCTGTCACCGCGACGTGTGACGTCTCGTCGAACCTATGGAAATGGAATAGTGATTTCTGCTCTCCTCTGTGTATCACAGATGGTGGTGGGGATGGGGGATGGGTGGGGTGGGGGTGGGGTTTGGGTGGTGGGGGTGGGGATGGGGGATGGGGGATGGGTGGGGTGGGGTTTGGGTGGTGGGGGTGGGGATGGGGATGGGGATGGGGGATGGGTGGGGTGGTGGGGGGAAGCCTTTGTAATGCTAATATAATATCACACTGTGTCGGCCCCAGCTCTGCAGTTTGTTCTTTCTGTGTATCGCTGAGCAGCCGGGACCCGTGTAGTGATTTACCAGTATGGAGTACGAGGGAAGACCGCCCTGGGTTTGACAAGGGAAAGGCGGTGTGTGTGTGTGTGTTTGGTGTGTGTGTGTGTGTTTGGTGTGTATGTGTGTGTGTATGTATTCGGTGTGTGTGTGTGTGTGTGTGTTTGGTGTGTGTGTGTGTGTGTGTGTGTGTGTTTGGTGTGTGTGTGTGTGTGTATGTATTCGGTGTGTGTGTGTGTGTGTGTTTGTGTTCGGTGTGTGTGTGTGTATGTATTCGGTGTGTGTGTGTGTGTTCGGTGTGTGTGTGTGTGTGTGTGTGTGTGTGTGTGTGTGTGTGTTCGGTGTGTGTGTGTGTGGCTGGTGGGTCAGGCCTGCTGTGATTGGACCAGCCCCTGACTTCCCTTTGATTGCGGTCCCTGTGCGCTGTTCATTTGCTCCGGTCTCGGAGGGTTTTCCGCGTTAATGTGGGAAGGAATATCAACGGATGAGGGGATATGATGGAGATGTTTACCTTGTGTGGCTTGAGGACAGCGGTGAGGATGTCGACTTTTATTTTTTTAAGGAGGCAAAGGCAATAGGCGTTGATTTCAAACGAGACGGCTCACCTCGCCATGGATATTATTTTACCATCCGAATTGACTCCCATCCTCCCTCGGTCCAGCCAATAGCGTGCCACCTACCCCCCCCGCCACTCCGGACCAGCCAATGGTTGGAGTCCTCCACCCCGCGGTAACCAATAGCTCGCCGTCTCTCAGTCTGTGCCGCCGGCCAGTCGGCCGCCCGGGGAAGGAATAGACTGGGACATTGATGTCTCTCTCTCTCTCTCTCTCTCTTGGCTACGGAGCGTCACATCGGGTGTCTATTCGATTTCCACTCCTCCTCCTCGCCGGTATTTGAATCACAAGCGTTTCATATCCTTCCTGGGAGGGTGAGGGGAGGGTGAGGGGGTGAGGGGTGGGTGGGGGGGGCGTGTCTATCTGAAAGAGCATGCTGGATTAAGGGGGTTATTTCCCCTGAGGGGGGGGATATGAGAGTGAGTGTCACTCAGATAGCTCTCAATCTCTCACTGCTCTCTCTGCCTCGCCGCTCTGCCAGAGAGCCCCCCCCTACCCTACCCTACCTCCAGTGGTCCCCTGTTCCCCCCCCACCTCCTCCTCTTCCTCATCCCGCTCTGTTCCTTGCTGCTTCCTCTCCTCCGTCCATCTCGCTGAGACATGCAATCCGTGGCCTTTTCCTTTTCTAACAGCAAGAAGCAGGCCTTCTTTGTTAGTGTGTGGTTGTATATATATATATATACACATATATATATATATATACACATATATATATATGTATATATATATATATACTTGTTAGGAACAAATTGCACTTTATACTTGTGACAAGTTGTTCTCTTACCTTCCTTTGTTGACCGCACTATTGTAAGTCGCTTTGGACAAAAGGGTCTGCTAAATGACTGAAATGTAATATAT
Source organism: Muraenolepis orangiensis (assembly GCA_027704905.1). Classification (NCBI taxonomy): domain Eukaryota; kingdom Metazoa; phylum Chordata; class Actinopteri; order Gadiformes; family Muraenolepididae; genus Muraenolepis; species Muraenolepis orangiensis. The sequence continues at coordinate 34,050,881 of CM051001.1, forward strand.
ATATATATATATATATGTATATATATATATATGGTGAGAGAGTAAGTGGAATAGCTGGCTGTGCGTTCAGTCCTCAAGGGGCGGGGTCACCCCAGGTGCCGGTGTGAAGGAGGCTGTAGCGTTAATTAGCGAGCGCTATGTGTGTAGAGGGTCAGCCCTCGGTCTGTTTGTTCATCGGCATGGCGATGTGGTGGCAAATTACTTGGTAAAAAAATTAAAAAGGCATTGTAACACGTATTACAATTAGGCCAGCAACTAATAATAATTAATATGAG
>CM051001.1:34056155-34076155 GCA_027704905.1 Muraenolepis orangiensis
AACTATAATGAGTCCAGAAAGTCCAGCAAAAGTATGATAGTGTAATGTGATATGGATGACACTGTTATGATAGTGGCAGCACTCCTAGCAGTTCAGTAGGCACACTGCCTGTTGTTAAATCACACAGGGTCCAATTTGGTTTCTTTGGAAACTATCTGTGCGTATATGCTGGAAGGCGTGTAGCCATGAGAATCTTGGTAAATTAGCACGCTGTGACTGAGGTGTGCCATTGTAAACCATCCTTCAACCTTGGGTTGTTTATACAATGTTTATACAACGTACAATATAGCACCGAGATATTGTTGCAATAGCCTAGCTGAGTTCTCTTCTATACCATTAAATGGCATTCTCACGACGACAAGCAGCACAATATATTAAACACAAAGCAGTTAACTAATGTTGAGTAAAGGTTTGCGGGAGAAGGAATTCATCCAAGGATTATGAAAGACGAGAGGTTGAATGCTGGCTTTCAAAATGAAGGACATGTTCTACTCTCTCTCTCTCTCTCTCTCTCTCTCTCTCTCTCTCTCTCTCTCTCTCTCTCTCTCTCTCTCTCTCTCTCTCTCTCTCTCTCTCTCTCTCTCTCTCTCTCTCTCTCTCTCTCTCTCTCTCTCTCTCTCTCTCTCTCTCTCTCTCTCTCTCTCTCTCTCTCTCTCTCTCTCTCTCTCTCTCTCTCTCTCTCTCTCGCTGCATGCCAAGCAAAAAATAGCCAAAAAGGATTTTTCTACAGAAAGAAGGTTATTCATTCTTTCCCACGCGGTATCACGTCAGGCGTGTAGCTGGGTAGGGGAGGAGATGTGCAAGAAGCAGGGTAAGCCTCGAAGGGAGCGTCCCCCCATGCAGCCAGCGACTCTGAACCCACACACCTACTCTGTTAAAGAGGACTGAACCACACACCTGCTCTGTTAAAGAGACTGAACACACCTGCTCTGTTAAAGAGGACTGAACCCACACACCTGCTCTGTTAAAGAGGACTGAACCCACACACCTGCTCTGTTAAAGAGGACTGAACCCACACACCTGCTCTGTTAAAGAGGACTGAACCACACACCTGCTCTGTTAAAGAGGACTCTGCTGCCATCCCAGCTCTGTGTGACGGGATCACTGCACAGGGACCCCCCCCCGACGGGCCCTTCTCTGTTTGAGAGGAGCCTTCTGTGGGGATCTGTCCCCTGGCCCCTGCCTCCATCCCACTGTGCACACAATGGAGCGCTTTGTATGTCCATGCCCTGCCAGCGCATGGAGCCTGTGTGCTTCCTCCACCCCATCCACCGGCAAACCAACACCCACCGTCAACACCACCGCAGACATGCAAGCTTTCGCCCTGCATGCCCCCCCCCCCCCCCACCACCCTTCTTCATGCCCCCCCCCCCACCCTTGTTCCATTTTCCCTTCGTCAGAAATGGAAAATGCGGATCCGATCTCGGCAGACTACGGTAAAACGTTAGAGGGAGTGTGTGTGTGTGTGTGTGTGTGTGTGTGTGTGTGTGTGTGTGTGTGTGGGGGGCTCTAGAGAAGAGGCTTGCAGGAATTAGATTAACCGGGTTGATAAATTCCATCCAGAGCGGCGTAAACATGTTCTTATCTTGTTATTCAGCCGACACGTGAACAGGAGCCGCCACGCGGAAGGAGGTCAGAGAGGCTTAAGGAAAAGGAGAGAGAGAAAAAAGAAAAGAAAAAAAAGATAAATCAAACCAGAAACCATTCCGGCTTGGTCCGTTCTCTCTGCTCTTTTGTCTCTATTTTAGTTTCCTGCGGGGAGGAGAACACCGGCACGCCGTGCCTTGGAAACAATAAAAGGGTCAGAAGTGCCTTTCACATTCCCCTACTCCTGCTCCACGCCGCTCAGCAGAGCTTCTGGCTGATGTGCGCTGCATCAAGCAGGCTTCGCGGAAGCGGGGGTCGGAGTTAAACGCCGGTGGCCTCGTATTGCACGACTATATCAACCTGTTTGAGGCAATCGCTCCTCGAAGCTTCTCCCCTTAAAACCGCGGCACCCAGGCGGACGCCCCGGCGCTTAACCGCTCGGAAAATTGGACATGCTTGTTGGCTGTGGCGCCGCTTTATATATGTACACCGGCTACTGCACTTAGTCCATCTTCATTATGGAAATGGCCCCCCTCGTCGGATTCTGACAGAGCGTGCGGCTGGAGACGGGACGAGAGGAAAGAGGAAAAAAGAAGAAAAGAGAGAGAGAGAGAGAGAGAGAGAGAGAGAGAGAGAGAGAGAGAGAGAGAGAGAGAGAGAGAGAGAGAGAGAGAGAGAGAGAGGGGAGAGAGAGAGAGAGAGCGTGTATGGGAAAATCATGAATAATGTGAAAAATAAACATATTTGAGGCACCGAAAGGAGGGGAGTGTGTATGTGTATTATAGGGAGGCTCTGATACGTTTGGCTTTGGCTTTGGCTTTGGCTGGCTCTCTCTCTCTCTCTCTCTCTCTCTCTCTCTCTCTCTCTCTCTCTCTCTCTCTCTCTCTCTCTCTCTCTCTCTCTCTCTCTCTCTCTCTCTCTCTCTCTCTCTCTCTCTCTCTCTCTCTCTCTCTCTCTCTCTCTCTCTCTCCCCTATCCTTCCTTCCCTGTTTGTATGTGCAGCTCCTGCCAGTGGAGGCTGATGCTGTGGATCGTCAGCCTCGGGGCCTTGTCTAACATGTATACACCCACACACACACACACACACACACACACACACATACACATACACATATACACACACACACACACACACTCACTCACTCACTCACTCACTCACTCACTCACACTCACTCACTCACTCACTCACTCACTCACTCACTCACTCACTCACTCACTCACTCACTCTCACACACACACACACACACACACCCACACACTCTCACACACACACACAAACACACATTCATGCACACAAATGCGCACACACACACACACATTCATGCACGCACACACACACACTCAACCTGCTGCAGCACATCATCGAGCGGCAGGTCATGGAGGCAGACCTCGACTTGCACCCCGCTGTGTGGTGTGAAGGAACCTGTCATGTTCTGCACTGCTCATTACGGATATCGGGATAAAAAAACCACCTATCCATTTATATATATATATATATATATATATATATATACAGTATATATAGTATATATGCTGGCCTCCGGCTACCTAAGTACGCTTTACCTGCCGAAGCCCTGGTGGTATAGTTGTTGTTATAGTATACAGCCTACACCCTATACATCCGTTGGTGAATTGGTGACATCTGCCAATGCGTGAGCACCGGGGACATGGAGGCTCTGCTCCGGAGACAGCGAGGTGTCTCGTGGCTCGTTGGAACACGCCTCTCAGGGGTAGCAGCACATGAGCAGCAGATGCAATTGGTTTAGGAGGCAATTACCTGGCGACCCCGGTTGTAAGCGGTGCACAGCTAGCCAGGGGTTCCCCGCAGGTAGCTCTCCTCCATCTCAGCGCTCTCGCCAGTGGCAAGCTAATGAAATTTAGTGGACTATGGGTATATGGGAAGTGTGTGTGTGTGTGTGTTGGAGGGGGGGGGGGGGGGATAAAGTAGTAGTAGTCCTTGTTTGCAGTTGGCAGCTCGCTGTCTCCCATCGTGTCGTCTTCAGCGGGTCTTAAGCGGCTAGCGATGGGTCTGCAGCGCGCCGGGAGATGATGTAGCCCTGCTGAAAACGTGGCTCCGGTTTCCTCATCCGACCGCGGGCGCAGACTGTAGGAACCCAACAAACAACTAAACAAAGCAGGCAAGCAGGCCTATTGATGTGCAAGCAGGCCTATTGATGTGCAAGCAAAGAAGAAAGGAAATGAAAAACAACAGCAGTCGTTGTCAGTGAGCAAGGGGGGGGAGGAGCGGGGGGGTTTCACGGCGACAGCCACATCCGGCGGGTATAATCGTTTTGCACGATGTCTCGCAATGTCTCGTGATGTTTTCCGATGTCTCGTGATGTGTCACGATGTCTCGCGATGACTTGCGATGATTTGTGATGTCTGGTGATGTCTGGTGGTGTCTGGTGATGTCTGGTGGTGTCTGGTGATGTCTGGTGGTGTCTGGTGGTGTCTGGTGATGTCTGGTGGTGTCTGGTGATGTCTGGTGATGTCTGGTGGTGTCTGGTGATGTCTGGTGGTGTCTGGTGATGTCTGGTGGTGTCTGGTGATGTCTGGTGGTGTCTGGTGATGTCTGGTGGTGTCTGGTGATGTCTGGTGGTGTCTGGTGATGTCTGGTGGTGTCTGGTGGTGTCTTGTGATGTCTGGTGATGTACCGCGGTTACTTTTTGATGAATGAGACAACGTGTTGGAATGAACTCCTCACGGACGTCAGGACTGCAGAGTCTCTGCCCATCTTCCGTCGCAGGCTGAAAACTCACCTCTTCAGGAAGCACTATCGGATCCTTCCTATAGCACGTCCTTGCTTATCACTTTTTACTAGCGTTCCAGCGTCTTACTAAGTAGATTGTTTACTTGTTAGTTAGTTAGATATTGTTCTATTGTTTGCCAACTTATTGTACTTTTACCTGAGCACTGGTTCAGTCCTTGGGACTTGTTAGGAATGAATTGCCTTCTGGTGACGAGTTGTTCTCTCACCTTCCTTTGGTGAACGCACTATTGTAAGTCGCTTTGGATAAAAACATCTGCTAAATGACTGTAATGTAATGAAATAAGACGTGGGTTGTTTTTTTCTCCTCCTCTCGTGGCCCGTCACCACTGGTAGTGAGGTAGTGAGGCGTCTGGCGGCTAGCCGGAACACGCCGGACACCTGGACCGCGAGCTCACCCGTGTTTTCACGACTTCCTCCACTCGTTCCCTTCGCTCCCTTTGAGTACAGGCAGCATGTTGGCGTCTCTAACAACCAATCGGGCTGCTGCTGCTTGGTGTACACACACATGTAGCCACATACCAACCCCCCCCCCCCCCCCACCCCTGCCTTGCAGCGCTACAGTTTAAAAAAACAGTGTTGTCATCCTTCCCAGCCGCCTCTCATCTTGTCATTGTTGCTGCGCTGCTCCGGGTTTCCATGCGGCTCGTAGTCAGAGGAAGGGGGAGGGGAGCGCCGCTAATTACCACAAATATGCTGGGAGCCGCCTATGTAAGGTTCCTTAACAACTCTGCTATAAATGTTAAATGAAGCTTAAAATAGGACAGCGTGGCATACAGTTGCCATAGAGATCTCTGCAGGGTATCTTTGTGTACTTTATTGGTTCGCAGAGTTGAAATTAGAGACAATAATACGACAAGACAATCTATGAACAATTAGAGCCGACGTGAGAGAGGGTTTGACACCCGAGGAGCCCCCCGTTCTGACTATATCTATATATATATATATATATATATATAGATATATGATTTGTTCTCATATGACTGTTGTGTCACCTTCGTCTCTACTGTCTCTCTCTATCCATCGCCTCCCTCTAATTTCTTCTCATTTGAATGACCTTTCATTTTTCACTATTTGTGTGGTATTTGGTACAGGCGTTCATGAATCTATAAGTGTCTTCCTTTGTCTTCCGTCCCTCCCCTTGTCTTCCCTTCCTTCCCTTCCCTCCTGGCCACGTTCAACAGGTGTGTTCAGTGGATGGTGCTGCGGTGGGCGGTGTTATGTTGATCTGTTCTGATGGACGCGCTTACAGTCGGCGGTCTCACTTTTGACGTGGAGACAACACGCCCGGAGGATGTCGATCCAGTGGAAAACGCAGGTGAGGGGATTTTATCGTCTTGGCTTATCCGTTTTTTTTTTTTCCTGTCAGGGTTTCTTTAACGTGGTCGGATCGCCTTCTTCTCTCTCTTCTCCGCTCAGAAATAATGTTGTTCATTAATTTTATAGAAAAATAATCCATTGAGCTTCTTTGTCGGAATGAGGCAAAGAAAATCCATTTATAGAATTATTAATACTCTAATCCGATGAAATGAAAGCCTAATAAAACTGAATTGACAAAGCACAGGGACATTTGAAAAGACAATCATTAATGCTAAGTACCGTGGAATTTGATTTCTGGGCATATTTCTCTTTTTCTCCCTGCTCGGCCTTAAGCTCTTTTAAGAAGATGGTGTCTTTTTTTTCAATGTTTAACTGTGTTTGAAAAAGAAAAGACTTGTTCATGAAACGCTAATCCTCTCCTCAAAACTTATGACGTCTGCCTTGTCGAATGTCGAACATTTTGAAATAAAAGGGACGTTACGTCTCTCAAGCGCGCTTTAACACTTTTGAAGGAATTTGAATGAAATGAAGCACGACAGAATATATTGCACACATGACTCTGTTCTATAGGATACACTATATGGCTGTTGCTATATGTTGTTGCTGAGAGAACTCATTTCTGTTCAATCCTCAATCAACTGAAATATTCCAGCTAACCCAGGCTAATGAATGAACTTAGCTTTTTGGCCACATCTCGTGTGAGAAACACTGCACGGCACTTTCAAACACAACGTCTCCCAATATCTATAATACCAAATAATTTCACAGTGAATAATTAAACAGTGACCGAAAATAAAACATTCCTACCAACCACCACCAATCAGTATTATACATTCACCAATTGCAGCTATGCTCACAAAATGGCGGCGGACGTTTTCACGTTGCGATGCACAAGCCCTGTAGACTGACAGGACGCCACTCGCTGCCACTCGCTAACACACACACACACACACACACACACACACACACACACACACACACACACACACACACACACACACACACACACACACACACACACACACACACACACACACACACACACACACACACACACACACACACACAGACACACAGACCTCCAGGGTGGTTCAGCATAGAGAGGAATCCCAGGTTCGCAGCTGCAGTGCAGGGCGCTCGTCAGTGGATCAGACCTAGCCATAGTAGCCCAATCCGCTTATCGCACGACCGTCGCTGGCTCAAAACCCCACGCCATGCCCACCACCATCAGCCTCAAGTCAGCTACTCCTCACCAGCGCCCCCTGCTGGCATCCCTGGCGTTCCTTTCTCCGACGGGTTTCCCAAAAGCTCAAATCCCTGCCCAGCGTCAGCCGCTTCTCAGCTGGGGGGGTTTATCTGTCGAGTTCCAGCCGTGCTAGCATCCCTGCTGGTAGAATCACATCAGATTATCCTTAGCATTAGCCGGGGCCTTGAAGAGCGTGAAGCGGGTATAGGAGAGAGGGGAGACGGAGATAGAGAGGGGGAGAGAGAGAGAGAGAGAGGAGAGAGAGAGAGAGAGAGAGAGAGAGAGAGAGAGAGAGAAATAGTGGTTGGGGGGGGCGGTAGGGGGTGGGGTGACGACAACAAAGAACGATATGAGGAAATACAAAAGAAACAGAGTTTAGGTTTAGGTGGGCTTCGTTGAGCAGGAATAGGCCACCTTTCTCTCTATGCTGGACGACTGAATCATGCCGCAGTAGAGAGAGAGAGAGAGAGAGAGAGAGAGAGAGAGAGAGAGAGAGAGAGATAACTCGTTGGGGGGAGGGGGCAACATATGCCTGAATCTGAAACGTCATTTTAAGTCATGCCAACATACCGGTTTTGCCGGCGTGGAGCAGACTGACGTGAATACAAAACTATGATTGATAAATGCCTTCAAAGCAGAGGGATTTCAAAGTAATTGGTACTTTTAATCGATTTAGAACAGCCTGGGTACCAGCGCCTATCTTGTTGTTATTGCACGCTCACACCTTGACAACAGCTTGACAACAGCTTGACAACGGCGATAGTCCCGCCCGTGGCACTGATTGGCTAATCGCTTTCCCAACCCTGAGAAACCGCTGTTTCGTGTCCCCGTGCCAACTGGGTGGAGTGGGCGGAGTCAACAGTCAACAACAACAACAACAACAAATCGTGAGGATTGAATCCTCTTTATTGGTCACATACATGAAGACATACAGTGAAACGTGTTCTCTGCATTTAACCCATCCTAGTATTAGGAGCAGTGGGCAGCTATTCATACAGCGCCCGGGGAGCAGTTAGGGTTAGGGTCTTCCTCAAGGACACCTCGACAGTTTTTGCTAGGAGGAGCCGGGGATCGAACCAGCAACCTTCCGGTTGTGAGGCGACCGCTCTACCTCCTGAGCTAGACTGCCGCTGGCAGTCTAGACCCCAGGCAACAGTTACTCACCATGTGATGTGAACTAGCAGTACAGTCTGAACCCCCTTACACCCCCCCCCACCCACACACACACACACACACACACACACACACACACACACACACACACACACACACACACACACACACACACACACACACACACACACACACACACACACACACACACACACACACACACACACACACACACACACACACACACACACACACACACACACACACTCCTCCTAACGCTCCGTTCGTCAAGTGTGAAAGGGAAAGTGAAAGGGAAGCGTCTGATTTGATGCTTCCTACTGTGTGCACGCGGCGTCATAGAGGAAAGGTAGAGGTAGCGTGAAGCTAGCCTACCGCATACCGCCAGCCCTTGGCTGTTGTCTTGCTGTGCGATTGAGACCCAATAGCATGGCTAAGGAGCGCGCCTGTCAGAAGTAAAGCAGATGGCGATGGAGAAGCAGGAGCTAAATGGCGAGCATGGGGTGATGAGAAAAGAAATGGGATGTCCAAAAAATGAATGTGATTCATTAAAATTATTTGATTTATTTTTGTATTTTTGCATTTTGTAAACATGGAATGATGACTTAAACACTATGTTGCATTCAATAAGTATCAACAGCAGGTTATGCTGTGATTCACAATTCAAGTACAACCCCCGATGAATTGAAATTTATTATTTAATAAATGTATTATTATCCAGAAGTGCTAATGACCATGAATTAGCTTGTGCTTGTGCATGCATATATGACTGTGTGTGTGTGTGTGTGTGTGTGTGTGTGTGTGTGTGTGTGTGTGTGTGTGTGTGTGTGTGTGTCTGTCTGTCTGTCTAGGTGTGTGGGGGGGGGGGATCTCTCTAACCCAGGTGGGTTACAGTTGCCAGCTTGTCTTCCTCCATGCGTGCGTGCGTGTGTGCGTGTGTGCGTGCGTGTGTTCATGTCCCTGAATGTAGGCTTGCTGAGACATCTCAGGCCTAACCTCAGGTGGGAGAGAGTTCTCATCACACACTCAGCGTCTCAACTGGCCTGGGCTGCTCTGGCCTGGCCCCGTTCAGTCGGCTCTGGTTCTGACATGGGTCAGACTGTGTCTAGCATGGCTGGGCTTGGCAGGCCTGGGGTTCTGTGTGATCTCCACCACCTGCCAGCAGCCAGAGTCCGACCATATGCTCAGCGGTGGAGGTCTGTGCCAGCTTGGCTGAGATGTGTCGGATCCATCCTCAACCTGCTTCCATGGCCTCTCCCTCCCCTTATGGAGGAAAGGGCAAAATCAGAGGTGTGTCTGTAAATGAGATTGTCCTCCATAGATAGATAGAGAGATAGAGAGATGAGATAGATAGATATATAGATAGATAGATAGGGTCGGTGGTGGTGGAAGCAGTGTATTTTTCTGTGAGGTTAAACACATCTTGCTGGGGCTTATCTATAAATGTTGGCTTCTCTTATCCCCTTTTGACCCGTTGTGTCAAACTCAATTTGCTGTATTGGCCATTGCTCTGAGATCCTGTGTGTGTGCGTGTGTGTGTGCGTGTGTGTGTGGTGTGTGTGTGTGTGTGTGTGTGTGTGTGTGTGTGTGTGGGGGGGGGGGGGGGGTGTACCTGTCTGACTGACGGATCTGAGGCACATATAAAACAGCTGAAGAACTAATGGTCCAGCTGGTGACAGATGGCCTCTCCATAACACTATACCCCCCAAGCCAATGCTCACACTCTATCATTCTCTCACCCACACACACACACACACACACACACACACACACACACACCACACACACACACACACACACACACACACACACACACACACACACACACACACACACACCACACACACACACACACACACACACCACACAATAGATATATATTGGACACACCACCAGGTCAATGTGTGAGTACACATTGACACACACCAACTGGATAGGGTAGATTGTCATGACATCAATTAGAACACATTGTTCAGTTCGAGTTTCACAGTGGCTCTGAACAATCTTTAGGCAAACCTGGGTGACAACTTGGCTTTTATACAAGCACCAGAGAAGAAAATGAAAAGAAAGCTAATTGCAGCCTTTGTTTATTGCACTCTAGCTGTAGCTTAGCTGGAACAGATGCTGATGCTGCAAAGGAGATGAATATAAGGTTATGTGCTGTTTTAGTTTGAGTCTTGCACTAAACACTTGAGCCAATGAATACCAATGTTTTGTACTTTACTTTCAATAGATCAGTTTCTGTACAATCGCATAAAACAAAGGACATGCACACTGGTTCCATGTCTGCTTGTCACCTTTTTACAAACAGCTCCGTGTTCCGGGTTATGCTGCTAAAGTTGACCCTGAATGTATGGATGTTTATCATGTTTGTTGAATAGAACAAAGAGAACGGTGGGTTCCCCGAGTCTCTGAGAGGGCGTGCATGTGTCAGTACCGGGGCGATGTGGGCTGTGGTCCTAGTGGCTCTTAGGTAACCAGTCTCCAAGCTCTCGCCGCCCTTTCTTCTCGGAAGTTGCTGCCTTAACAGTTTTTCTGGCTTGTTGCCGGCAAGGAAATAGAAGAAAAAAAAGGCGATGCTTATTTCTCCAGAGGCTTCCATTCATTAAGTATGACAGTAGTGCTATTGTAAGCTCTTAGTAGGCGTACTGCCTGCGCTTCCATGTGTGTGGTGTGTGTCTGTAGGCTTCAGACCTGCTGGGACCTCCTCTCAGAAATGTCATTACCTTGTTAAATCGAGTCTCAAATTGTTCCGAGGTTTGCTTACTCTGGCGACACGGCCATGTTGAATGTAGTGTATGTCAAAGCAGTCCACCCCCTCTTAAGCACCCAGTCAGTGATCACATCCACTCTAGACGGGAGGACGTGGTTGTATTTAACCTATGATAATGCATTAATTGCGCTGACAAATAACCCGTTTTATTGCCTTTTCTTTTTTTTCCGCACTTAGGCCTGTAAGCAAATGCCTGAGCAGTGAGCCTGGGAGTGTTTGTGGGGGGCGGGTAGAGATGATATGGGTTCTACAGTCTCCACCATATGGGCCTGTCACATCCCATGTGTGCCTACCTGCCTCCATCGCTGTCATCTCATTATGCAGAGCAAACAAAGCTATTTGCCTGCTGCTGCTGCTACTAGCTTCTGTGGACTGTGAGGGTTCTCCTCAGATGGATCTCTTCAGCTGATTAGGACATTGTGATTAGACAAAACCTGTAGGACATTAACTAAGCAATTGTTGTGGAAAATCGAGGTCAATTTGTGTTCTTTTGGAAGTGGTGTTTGTTAACCCGTAGATAGTATGCTGAGGAGTTGAGATGAAGGAGCTCCAGAAGATGACAGCAGTCCATCTTATTGCACGTTGCAGTGCCAGAAGGCTCTTCATATCCTCACCGTTTACCCATCCTGTTTATGGAAAGATACTTTGACTAATACATTTAAATGACACCTTTAAATATGAGTGGAGCCATTTTTTTCGACGTGTTCAGTGTCTCCAGTATCCATTCCTATATCATATGAATGAATGAACATGTTGTCATTCATTGAAGCCATTTAATATGTGATCCCTGATTTGTGGTTTTCCCAATTCGATTTTGCAATTGCAAATAATTTGTTTTTGTTATTTTTAAATATATGTTCCAATTGTGACATTTAAATTAGCAATAAATATGACCAAAACGAATGTATTAATGCTTTTCTCTATACTTGTCGATACTACAAATCACAAGACAAGACCATGCCCAAGAGGAATAACAAAATGACCCATGAACCTTCATTGTTTAAGGCATTAACTCTTGTTTATGCTGCTCACTCAATAGCAAATCTTCTTAAGTGTATTTTTGTTTAAGTTTATATTATGTTTCATTGGTTTGCTGAGAGCATACAAACTGAACCCTGTTCTTTTTGATCCTCTAGGACTATGTGATCAGAGTGGTGAACTCAGGCTCGGGGGACTAGCGGCTCATCCTCCATCCTCACCACCTTCTGCCGCAGGGACATCACAGAGGGTCTACAACATCCACCAGAGGTCAACACCTGCATCCCCGATCCTTCCCCTGCCCCTTGACACTGATTCCTCTCTGAGCCTGACTTTGGCCCCCTGCCCCCTAGCCCATGAGGCTCAACCTATAGCCCCTCACGTGCACGGCACCCCGATTCCCGCCTCGCTTCCTAGCCCGGGCCACTGGGTCCCGATGGAAGGTCCTCACAAGTCAACCCTCCCACTGCCTGTTTCCCTGCCCCTGTCGTCCACAATGATGGAGCCTGGCACTGTGTCTGCCCTGACGGACGAGTGTCTTCTACAGCCTAGCAGAACCTGCCTTGGCTGTTTTATTGAGACCACAGACCGTAACGCCATCCACGAACCCCCCCATGATCCTACCACCAACCCTGACCCAGAGCCTGGATTAAGTGTGAGGATAGGGGACGCAGGTCGAGAGGACTTCTCTGACATCAGCAACATAAGCATCCAGTGCCTGAGCCATGCTGGGGAAGCATGTAGCCACTATGGAGAACAGCTCCTTTCTGATCAGCTCCTCAACTTCCCCCTGCCTAAAGCCCCTGGCGAGGGCAAGAGAGGGGACGGGGACAAAATAACAGACTGTGACGACCCAGAAGATGATGCAACCACTAAAAATCTATATGAGGGGTTGTTACTGGACAAAGTGAGTGGTGAGGAGGTCCTGTTAGCTAACGCTGGGCAGGATTGGGGATACTTTGAGTCTTTCATCAGTGAGAGCAAGATGGAGCTCCTGGACCTGTGCTCCAAGAATGAACTGTCAGTGAACCTCTTCTCTGAGGATGATGTAGATAACCTATTTGATGATGAAGATGACGACTCCACATTAAGCAGTGATGTTTGTTCCCTGAAGATTCGCTATGAGTCGTTCCAGGACAACATGAGGGAGAAAACAAATGTTCTCCAGGAGGAGACCCAGTTCAATTTCTTCCCGAGTGTCCTGGCCAATTGTGGCAAGAAAGAAGAGGGAGTAGTGGGGCCAAAAAGGGATGCAGAGAAGCACCCATTGAAACCTGATGAACTCATATTAGTGACAGAGCAGGATGAGAAAGCTGGGGACTGCAGTAGTGGAAGTCCCCTCGATGGCTCCCAAGGCTCACCCATGTCCACTCCGAAAGTAAACTACCTACTGGACTTTAACTCCACCGAGGAGTCGGGCGAGTACAGTGATGACAGTTCTTGCACTGGCTCTTCCTCAGACACCCTGCAGGAGGGAAACATAAAGAAAGGCCACTCCAGACGGTTTATGAGCCCCTCTAATCCTCTCAACTATGGCCTGCGCTCCAAGAGGAAGGTGCGCTACAGCGATGACTACCTGTACGATGTTGACTCCATCGAGAGTGAGAAGAACACTGAGAAGAAGGAAAAGCCACCCTCAGGTCAAAAGGAGGAGGAGGATGTAGACTGGTGTCCCAAGAAACGGCGAAAATCCTGCCGTAAAGAGCCCCCTGTCGTCATCAAGTACATCATCATCAACCGCTTCAAGGGAGAAAAACACATGTCAGTGAAATTGGGAAAAATGGATCCTGTGGAGGATAGCGTGAGCTTAAATGCCGACTCCGTGAGTAAGTATGAAACATTGGCTCCCCTGAAGAATTTCTGGCAAGAGAGGCACAGGGAAAGAGAAGAGAAGCTTAAGCTGGCTGCCAGAGATAAACGGCAACGCAGTTTCCATCTAAATGGACGCCATCATCGCCCATTCAATTCCAGTCACCCCAAAAGGAAATATAAGATTGCAAATAGGCTTAAGGCTCAAAGGATTCACACGGTGGAGCAATCAGCAACAACACCAGGCTCCCCTCTCTCTGATCAAGGCCATGGATGTGTCACTAAAGAGGAGGCCACCCCCATGGACATAGCAGGAGTAACAGAAGCCCCCACCTACCAACTCACATTAGATTCTGACACCATTGCACAGGCAGTCACAGCCAAGAGTCGTTCCCAGGAGAGGGAGGAGAGGGAGGCGAGACTGGGAGGAAATGCAACAGGCAGGATAAGGAAATTCAAAAGTGAAGCCCGACTGAGGAGCATGAAAATGAAAGCAGCTGAGGGAAAGGAGGGGAGGAGTGTGACAGATGAAATGGATGCATGTGCCACTGTGGCACAGATTGAGGGCCCTACCGCAGGGTTAGGAGAGGCAAGCTCAAACACAGTCACAACCCATTTCTCTGACATCTCTGCCTCTAATAACACACAAGAGGAGAAATTTCCCTTTGTTTCCTCCACTTGCTCCCCAGACAAAGGTAGATCATCGGAGGAGGTGGGAGCTGGGGTGTCGGTCATCCCAGGAGGCTACCTGCAGACCCTGTTAGACGGCACAGACTCCTCTGGCGGAGGAGCAGCCATCTCTTATTTCCCCCAACAACCCGGCCGTCAGCAGTATCCTCTGGGTCTGTCTCTAGAGGACAAACAGTTTACGTCAATGAGCTGCGTCCTCTCTCCTCCCTCAGAGGCTGAGCTCCAACTGTCACCCCAGAACTTTCCTCAGATGTGGCATCCTCAGATTCTCCCGAGTCACAGCCAGAGCTTTGGGCCCGAGAGCCCCAAAACTCCCATTTTACCCAACAACTTCCCTGCTGCACTGCCCCCGAATGACAGCTTGCCCGTATCTAACTATAACCAACTGAGTTCTGAGGCTGACAGGCTGCTTTATGAGAAGAACTACCTAGCTGAGGCTGGACTGCAGCCCGGGGCAGATATGCAAGTGTGTCAGTCTGCCACTCTGGAGAGCCAGGTGCAATACCAGAGAGGATCGCTGTGCACAGACAATGGCAGGCTCATCAGCTATGACTCAGTGGGCTCTCTGTCAGCCTCCTCCAGCAACTACAGCTCCCTGAGCCTCAAGTCCTGCGAGCGCGAGGGCGAGGAGGAGGGCCGAGACAACTTCCTCGCTCACTGCAGTCCGAAAGTAGTGATTCAGCAGAGTGTGGACGCCCTCACTCCTCTCAGGGAGTCTTCAGACCTACTAGATATATCCAACTTCACCCCTGACAAGTTTAGGCACTCGTCACTGTCAGAGCTCTCCCCTCCGGAGACCCCTAACCTATCCCCCCAGGTGGTGTGGCGTGAGATAAAGATGGCAGGGAAAGCTGGAGAATATCAGGAGGGGAATGATTCAACACTGGACAACAGTAGGGAGGTGAAGTGGAACTGTGGTGTTGTTCAGCAGCAGGAGCACAGCGGTTCATACACAGCGGAAGATGGCCAGTTCACACTGCAACACTTTAACAGCGAGGGAGGATTAGGTTTAGAGAAAGAGGCGTTGGTTAGTACAGACTTTGATGAACACACTACTGAGATGAATGGTATGAAAAGCACAAAGTCAAAGAAAAAAGGCAGTTACAAACAAACACCTGCAGGACAAGGCCCTAAGAAGAGCCGGGCCCCTAAAGCAGCCAAGACAGAAAAGGTAAAAGTTCCAAAACAGAACTCTCGTTCCACCAAAAAGATTAAGGCCATGTTAGAGGGTAAGGCTGCAAAGAACCAGGCAGGCGGTTGTGGCACAGGCCTTACTGACAGTAGCAGCACTGGGGACTGGTCTGGTACCGGATGGTCAGAGAACAACAGTCTGGTAGGAGATGACCAGAGAGAATTCGAGGAACCCTCCAACATTCTGTCCAACATTGTCTCTGGCATGGCCGAGGTCCAGAGATTCATGATGGCCTCCATTGAACCATTATGGGACCCAATGTCTGAGGCCTGTATAACCCCTGAGGCTAATAGCCTCAACCTAAAGACCCTCAAAATCTTGGCAGGCACAGAGGCTGACCTGAAGAAAAAGGGAGCTCTGCTACCAGGGGCTGGGAAAGGGAGAAAGGCCGGGGGAAAGGGAGGCAAAAACCAGGCCAAATTCAACCCGTCCCACCCTTTGTTCCCTCAACTTGCTCTGGGCTGTAATATGTTTGATAAGCCTAACTTTATTAACCCTGGGCCGGCACACAAAAAGTTGTACCGCCACAAGACCAGTGCAAAGTTCCCTCGGATTGAGACACTCAAGGGGAAGCGAGCTGAGAGAGACCCAAATAAGGACATAGCTCTAATGGCCTCTTTTGAGACACTGAGGTAATATTTTGTTATTGACTGCTGTTGCACCCAAATCCCTCCAACCCCTCCGCCCGCCACCACACACACACACACACACACACACACACACACACACACACACACACACACACACACACACACACACACACACACACACACACACACACACACACACACACACACACACACACACACACACACACACACACACACACACACACACACACACTTATCCCACCTATCCCCACTACCTGCTCAGCCTACCCTCCCCAGCGTACCTGACGCTACGCCACAGCTGCATGACGTCTCCCTTCCCCCTGATTACCCCCCACCACCTTCTAACCCCCCAAGAGGAACCTATTATCTGCATGAAAAAAATACTTCTTGTACTTTGCAAACTACCTATTGAGTGATTGTGTCAAGCTTGATTGAGATTTGAAACGACCATGGCTGCATTTTTCTTGCTTTTGTTGTTTCTGCTTTGGTTGTTCCTATAGTTGTTTGTTTCGGTTTTATTTTTTGTCTGAAAAAAAATAGATTAATGAGCCTTGAAAAAAAAAAACAGTTCTGTCTCCTTTTCGAAGAACTTCTGTTTTTTGTACTTCTCAGCAAAATTAGCTGCCCTGAATTCTGTATGTACTCCCCCCTCTTTCCCCCCTAAAGATGTACTCCCCCCTCTTTCCCCCCTAAAGATGTACTCCCCCCTCTTTCCCCCCTAAAGATGTACTCCCCCCTCTTTCCCCCCTAAAGATGTACTCCCCCCTCTTTCCCCCCTAAAGATGTACTCCCCCCTCTTTCCCCCCTAAAGATGTACTCCCCCCTCTTTCCCCCCTAAAGATGTACTCCCCCCTCTTTCCCCCTAAAGATGTACTCCCCCCTCTTTCCCCCCTAAATATGTACTCCCCCCTCTTTCCCCCTAAAGATGTACTCCCCCCTCTTTCCCCCTAAAGATGTACTCCCCCCTCTTTCCCCCCTAAAGATGTACTCCCCCCTCTTTCCCCCCTAAAGATGTAGCTATTTAAAACCAACGCATTGAGTGAGATCCACCCCCCCCCCCCCCCCCCCCCATCTGTTTTTTGTATGCAGAAAATGGATGTCCTGTTGTTGCTGTCCTTCTTCATACACTGCCTGGCTTATTTCGAGAGGGGGAAACGACGAAGTAATGAGCCTTGTTTAAGCCCCAAGACATATTTTCCACAGGATGGGACCATTTTGTAATCGATGACATATCAAACATTGTCCTGAGCCTTCTTCTTCTTCTTCTTCTTCTTCTTCTTCTCAGTGTTACCATGACTCCATTTTGCTTTGTTTTTTATCAAGCATTTTCTTTTTCTTTTTGGAGTTTAAAGACACGAACTGGTGATCTGAATTAACAGTTCTATGTTTGCAAATTCACAAAAGCTCCTACAAAAGAGTATTTTTGTCAATGTTGTTGTACAGGGACATGCAATATTTGCAACAAAAAAAAAGAAAAAAAGAATTACTATCTTAAAATCAATGTGCCAAAAGTTACAATGCTGTGTAAATGACCTCTTATATATGTGTGGATATTGGCTATTCCTCTTTTTTTATCCATTGGAATATTGGGCTGCTCGGGTCGGAACAAACCTGATAGTGACTTGGCCGCTCCTTCATTCTGGACCCTTCTCTCTTCTGAAAGGCATCAACCAAGCTGGCCACGGTCCAACTCACTAAACCAAAACACAAAGACTGAATTGAAATTAAGGGGAAGTTAAGGTGAGATTATTATCACTTTGAAGGCTACTGTGACGGGAGATGAAAACAAAGGGGGGAAGAGGCCTCGGAGGACAGGAGTGGGGAGGTTCTGCAGGGTTGGGCACTTGAAACGAAAGGCAACTTCTTAACTTATTTGTCAATGCACGCATTAACGGTTAAATGCAATCATGACATCATGTTCTCTGCCGTCAGATTTCATGTGAATGCATAGAAGCGTGAGAATGGACTCAGTAATGAAAGGAAGTGTCTTTACATTTTTACTCCGCATGATAATTTCTGTTCTTTTTATTGCCTGATTTGTTATTTTGGATCGATTCTTTGTTTAATGAATATAGTAGTCGTTATATAACAGGTTAATTTGGTCTCTATTTATTTTATGTATGCACCATATAATAGAAAGGTCCCCAAAACCAGTCATATCAATTACAGTCTGGTCATATTTGCAGCCTCATTGCATTCAAGTGCACATCACATCAGAACATCAACATCCATATTATGATTGGGTTGTGAATCCATCAATTGCTGGAAAACAAGACTATCATAATGTTTGCAACTAAAGAAAATTTTAGTGTCCGCCTATTGCAACACGCATATGCAATTATGTACATTTCTCAAACAAAAAAAATGAAATACTGTTAAGACGACACTAAATGGATATTGTAATTCAGATACACTGTGTGGTAAAAGTACCATACGATATGTTTTATAGATCCATTTTAATATATGCATCCATAATACAAATATTAATTTCTTGAGAATAGAAATTAAGAGCCAATACAATCACCTTTTGCCGCATATTTTAACTACAAATCTCCTTTTCAAACTTCCTCGACTGTATGCCTTTAATTTTCTTTCGACAATATCTGTTTTAAACCGAGCACTAATTAACTACGACCGCATGAAGACGTGCCAACATATTGACACTTGGTTGATGGAAAAAGGCCTTGTCACTTTGGCTCTGGTCATTCTGAAGCACAGGAGGACGGAGGATGGATCTCTCAGAAAGACGAGAATCATAATCAAACTGTTGTGTCCATGTTTATTTTTCTCTATCTCTGTGCCATACTGCGTTGGTTGTTCCTTTAGTCACTCGTGTATCAGGGTTAGGACCACCACAAGCTGAAGGAAAGCCCCACACTTAGTCTGCCTTCACTCATTTCTGCCTATTGTCAAAATTGAATGTACTTTTGAGTTCATAATTGTTCATAATTTGTTTCATATTTTGTATGTACTTTTAGTTGACGTGTGCCCCTGTTGAGCTGCCTCCTGTTAATGGTGCTAAGAAAGTCCACGATTCTGTTTTGGTTGATTTTATTTTGGTTTATTTAATTTTCCCAGAGATAACAAAAAAGAAATGCAAAATACATTAGGTACCTAACCCTCTTTATGAATGTATATTATATTGTTCTTTTATGTTTGATGTGTTCACGCCATGACTCTATGAAATTATTTGAAATTACTTTTGGTCTTTTCATTAAAAGAATACCGAGCTTTATATATACTGTCTAGAGTCACCAGAAAGGATCTTAATGAACTCTTGACACTACAAAATCTTGTATATTTTTTGTGTGCCAATTTGTAACATATTTTGTAAGTGTATATTTTTCTTAGAAAGTGCAGTGAAGTATTCGTGTGTGTGAGTAACCTTTTATGCGGCTCTACAGGCAGTGGAAAGGATATACAACTACAAGTTTCTGGTTTTAAAAACCAAAATATGAAAGTATTGACAGAAAACTAGAAATATTTACATTTTGTTGGAAGTTTTGTAATAAGACCATGATCTTGTTGTGAGAGTGTTGTGTTACTGTGCAAAACACAAATAAGCAAAGAAAAAATAACTTGCAAAAAAATCTAATTTGTGAAGAATTTGCTGTTTTATAGATTTTCATGTAAATTATTTGAGTATAATTTGTTTTGTTTGTTTTGTTTGTTTTTGTTGTAACTGTTGCAAAGGTTTTAAATATTTGTGATCAAGCCTGTATGGTGATAATGTAATATTGGTAACTTGCTGAGTTTTGTAATAATGTTTATGGAGTAAATATACAAATTAAAATACGATTTTGAATGCTGCTTTCTGAAGAGAGTCGGGTTGTGTTTTTTCCACTTATAATGAATCAGGCTACAGTCAATGACTGCATTCAAGAATAGCTCTTTCC
>CM051001.1:34081155-34121155 GCA_027704905.1 Muraenolepis orangiensis
GGCAGGAGACGCCGGAGGCTCCCGGGGCTCCACGGGAGGTGCCTGCAGCCACGGTGGGGGTGCCTGCAGCCACGGTGGGGGTGCCTGCAGCCACGGTGGGGGTGTCCGGAGCGGTGGTGGTGGTGCCCGGAGCTGCGGTGGTGGTGGTGCCCGGAGCGGTGGTGGTGCCTGCAGCTGCGGTGGTGCCCGGGGCGGCGGTGGTGCCTTCAGCGGTCGCTGCTCTGGCAGAGCCTGCGGTGGCCGTGCCTGAGACAGAGCGACAGGCCGTGCCCATGGAAGTCGAGGAGGTGCTGGAAGAACCCGTGGTAGAAGAGTTGGCCGTCATAGTGGAGCCGGAGCCCCAATTAGAAGAAGCTGTGACACGGGAGGTGCAACCGGAACCTTCGAGACCCCTCGCCGAGCCACCGGTCCAATCCCCCCCTAGCCCCCCGCCGCGCCGAGCACAGAGGAGATCCCGCAGCCCCAGTCCAGAACTACGCAGAACAAGGGCCCGCACAGCCAGGAGCCGCTCCCCTCTCAGCCTGGAACGGCTGGATGGACTTCCTCACCTCCGTCACGTCCCCCGCCCCGTCCCTGCCCCTGTGGCCCCAGCCGAGGGCAGCTCTAGGACTCGACAACACGTGCCTTCCAGGCAGAGCAATCCCGAGTACGAAGCTCCGCAGCCTGTAGTTGAAGCGGTACCCGCTCCGGAGGCCCCGAATGCAGGACCTCAAGAAGGAGAGGCCGGCGTTGTGGAAGGGGGAGCGGGGGGACGACGGCCACCCACCATAATGCTCGACCTCCAGGTGCGTCGCGTGCGGCCAGGCGAGTACCGCCAAAGAGACAGCATTGCGAATCGCACACGCTCACGCTCCCAGAACTCAAACAACACCTTCCTGTATGAGAGCGAGCGCGGTGGCTTTCGTAGGACCTTCTCGCGCTCAGAGCGCGCTGGTGTGAGGACCTATGTCAGCACCATCCGCATCCCCATCCGCAGGATCTCAGACGCCGGTCTGGGCGAGGCCACCTCCATGGCACTCCAGTCCATGATTCGTCAGATCATGACCGGCTTCGGTGAGCTCAGCTACCTCATGGACTCGGACACCGAATCCTCGGACTCGAACCGCGGAGCCGGCACACCCGCGGAACCGACCGAGGCTCTCAACAACCCAGAGGGCGCGGGCGCGCCGGCAGCGGAGGAGCCACCCGTGGGTGCCGTCGGTGCAGGGGAGGCACGGACAGTTGAGAGGGACTTAGAGGAAGGCCTGACCTCCGGTCCGGCCGGAAGGGAAGGCGGCGGCGGAGGCGGCGTCGGCTTCCGGGCTCGGCCCAGACCCTCCATCAGCATGGAGGAGCCCAGCTCTCTGCCCTTCCTCCGGCTCGCTCACTTCTTCCTCCTCAACGACGATGACGAGGACCAACCCCAGGGGTTGACCAAAGAGCAGATTGACAACCTCTCTATGCGTAACTTTGGGGAGAGCGACGCCTTGAAGACTTGCAGCGTGTGCATAACGGAGTACGCCGAGGGCAACAAGCTGAGGAAGCTGCCCTGCTCCCACGAGTACCACGTGCACTGCATCGACCGCTGGCTCTCGGAGAACTCCACCTGCCCCATCTGCCGTCGCGCGGTGCTGGTGTCTGCCACCCGGGAGAGCGTGGTGTGATGGAATGGAGCTGGATTGTACATACAGCTGGCGGTGGCACTCTTGAAGAGTCGTGTGGGCCTTTCTCTTCAGTAAGTTAGGGTATCTAATGCCTCATTTCTGTGACTGGTGCTTAGGACATAATTCCCCAGCTTTTTGTTAATTTTATTTGATTTCCTCCTGTATTTGTACCCCCAATGCAGTGCTGAGTGGTAGGATGCTCCACAGGTTTGTATCCACAGATATTTCTTACGGTTAAGCGACGGTGCATCTCTGGTATTTATTAACCAAAATTCAAAACTCTTATTGATCCTCTTTTTTCCTCCATTGTCCTAAGCCAAGGCTCTCCATCACAGGTTTTATCCTTTTTGTCTCATAATGACAAAAAAATACCTTTTTACAGGGACTACAAAACAGCTTGTAGTTTCAGCACTTCATGTTATTAAATATTTTGTATTAGCGCTGATATGTGCCTAATAGACCATAACTATTATTTATTCCCATAAGTTTGAAAGTGTTTTGAAACAATTTTTTTTCACTGCATGCAGTTAAGAAGAGCCATCGCCTGAGAGCAAAAAGAAAATAAGCGTACAAAAATAATTGAAGATACTTTCCATCAAATAATGGTGTTTTGAGATGTTATTTTAAACAACCGGAGTATATGGGTTATAAATCAGAGTATCTCATAGTTTTGCATATCTATAAATACTCCGATTTACACAGAGCTAAGGAAACATCTACATGGACCTCGTAGAGGACGCTATGAACTGTCACTTTCCCCATCATATGCCAACTGAAAGAAAGTATCAATATTTTTTTGAGAGGCATGAACTGTCAAATGTCAAAGCTTGTTGAATTCTTTTAAATACAAAATGTAGAAAGGTTGTACAGTGGTTGGGGAAAAGATGTGCAGAACTGTTATTTTGGAATGTGTGACTTTATTTTGGAATTTTATTGCATCTTTATACACAATCATATACAATTACAGTTTTTCCATTTCTGAAATTAGAGAGGTACCAATACATGCATTATTTTAACACCAGATTTTAAAATAAGGTGTTGGTATTTTTCTTTATTACTAATGTCAAGTATCACCAGTAGGTAAGAAGAAGCACTAGCCATCTACATTCTGCAGAAAACAAGTGATGGGCCGTCTCCTGTTATGTCACACTCGTTGGCTCTCTTCCGTGTAGAATAATTGTTTTAATTAACGACGTTTAAATGTCGGCCCCATCACCTCGATACTGCCATCACTATTTGTAGCCGTGTAAAAAGAATGTATTGGAAATTGTTCTCAGACTTGGAAAATAAAGTAGTCTGAAGTGCTATGTGTGTATCTCTAGCTACATGAAATGAAGTGTGTCCGGTGGGCCGGGCCTGTCCGGTGGGCCGGGCCGGTGGGCCTCTCCGGTGGGCCGGGCCTGTCCGGCGGGCCGGTGGTCCAGGCCGGGCCTGTCCGGTGTCCGGCGGGCCTGTCTGGGTCAGGTCCTACCTCGTGTCCTTCTTCCATCCTTACCCTGAGTTGTTTGGAGTGGAACTCTTCCGATGTTTACTCACTCTGTTCCCGCACTGCTTCACGTGTGAATGCTCCGTGTCTGGAATGTCGGTGTGCAATACTTAAATAATAAAAAAACACAAAACCTGAAATTAGATAAACACAAACCATAATATAAATGTGTATAGTATTCCTTAACTATTGTAGACTGTTAAGATCGCTTAAATAAATACTTGTTACTTTTTATGTGTGTATTGTTTTGTTAATGAGTTCTGAACAAGTCATTTGAGGAAGGTATGGATGTATATTTCACATGGTCTGGCATGTTTTTTACATTGGGAATATATGAATGATCTTATGTAGGCATATATTTATATAAATGCTTATGTAAAGGCATGCATCTCTCTTTATCAGTCTCTATCTCTATATATATATACATATTGTGTTTGTATGTGTTCTCTATATTTTCTACCAGACCTATTAGTGTAACATTTTTATTACACCATATATTGAGAATGCATTACGGTAATATAGAGACTGTATTACGGTAATGTGCATTGGCATTGCAGCGGACAAACAAGGAAGTGAGTTCGAAATAGAGATGGCGCTCCGGATGATTGGAAGTCGTTTCTCTAACTTCAATTTGGCACATGTCAAGGTATGATTGATATATTTAATGTGGATACGGTCAACGTTGAATCATACATTCGCTGCACATTTGAGACGTCGGCCCACCTGGGCAACTTTGCAATGTGATTGTGTATATTTAATTTGTTCAACATTTTGCAGACCCTCTCTACGACAACATTACAATGCAGACTTGGAAGTTCGTGTCCCGTTGAAATTAGTCATCTGGACCATTTAGTCCTAACCGTGAAAAGTGTGCCGGACACAATCCGGTTCTACTCTTCCGTGCTGGGCATGAAGGTGATCACCTTCAAGGTATTGTGGCTGGGATAGTTTACTGGTTACCAGCTTTCAGTTTACTGAATGGCCACTAGGTGGCGAACTCTGATTACAAATGAAAGGAATATGGCATCCCCACAGTGAGTCGTCTCTCCCTTGTTGAACAGGGGGATCGAAAGGCCCTGGGCTTTGGGCATCAGAAATTGAACCTCCACCAAGTTGGCCAGGAGTTTGAGCCCAAAGCCAAGTGTCCAACTCCGGGCTCTGCAGACCTCTGTCTGATCACAAAGACTCCACTGCCGGCAGTCGCTGCACACCTGCAGGTATTTCCCTTTGCACATTGAATAATGTAATAAAATGTAATAATAATAATAATGTGGACTTGTATTACTTCCCGTGCTTTTGTCCATTCAAGGCTTGTGGCGTTGATATTGAGGAGGGTCCAGTGGACAGGACTGGAGCGGTTGGAAGCATTAGCTCCTTGTACTTCCGAGACCCAGATCACAACCTCGTAGAAATCTCCATCTACAAGTAGGCTTGTCATCCTGGGAAAATCAGAGTTTAAGAATAATACCTATATTTACCAAAAACAAAAAGATCAATATCTTTGTATGCGATACCTCATTAAAAGTAGCCTGAAATCGTGAAGCGCTTTGGCATGAACTTTTAATTGCACGTCTGTGTTTGGCTCCTAACTCCAAAACAGAAATATATCAAAATAATAATACTAATTGACAGCATGTGTATTGTCCTGGTAGCCCTTAGTTTCACAGTATAGGGAATCCAATGTGCATTGGGAAAGGGAAAATAGGCCTTCATTAAATCGTCACAAGACTCTTTTGTGTTTGTGTTCATTAGACAGGATACAGTGTAATCTTCAATTACAACAATTAGAAGGTGTGTTGTAGGTTCTATAAAGTTTGTGCTGTGAGATTCTCCGTTTACATGACATGATAACTGATATATTTTTAATTAATGCACAGGCTACTCACTATGTGCAGGGTTGTATTAGTTAAATGTAGATTTGAGGTACAATGGAACGCTTACTCCCATTCCCTACTGCAGTATGAATTTCCTACAAATGACCACTATATACACTATATACTATGTACTATACAACACGATTACAATACTGTACACAATAAAAACAACACTAAAGTCACTGATGGATGATATGTACTGGATTATTAATTACTATGTATGTGTTGGATTGTGCAAAAAGCATTTGAAAAGCATTTTAAAGTGTCAGTAGTGCAGCAGCATCATGAATACAGTGCAGTACAGAGCAGTTATTGGAACGAGTAATGCATATGAGTCCAGAAAGTCCAGCAAAGTTTGATAGTGTAATGTAATATGGGTGACGGTGATATGATAGAGGCAGCACTCCTAGCGGTTCAGTAGGCGCTCTGCCTGTGGATAGAGACTGTGCTTGGACCTGGTGGTCCTTGTGCGGATACGGTGGAACTGGCCAGGGTGTGTACATCACTTTATTGTTGTCAGCGAAACATCAAGTTGTTGGTGATTATGTTCTAACGTGTTGGAGAGACAGCCTACGTTGATGACCGAAGAGGGTTTCACTTTCAAATCCTTGAATCCGTTCATTCTAATCCATTGCTTTGATAAGAGAGATGAATGGTTATTGTTGAGAGGGATAAAATAGGACTATCGATTTCAGCACCATGGAGAGGTTTGTATAAGACATGGTATAGTATATAGTGTTAAACTGTAGGAAATGTATACTGCGGAAGGGAATGGGGAGTAAGCATTCTATTGAACTTGTTGCATAATAATAATAATAATAATAATAATAATAATAATAATAATGCATTTAATTTATTTTGCACTTTTCATTTTTTTTGTTAATCGCAGAGTGCTACACTGTTGAAAACATAGCAAACAAACACAATACAGTTACTAAAAATAGTGAGCACTAATATTAACCTTCTTAAATCAAAAGGTTTTTAGGCCTGTCTTAAGAGTCCATGTCTGTGGTATTAGTTTGATACTAGTCTCTTCTGATTGAACTACGGTCTGGAGGTACTTTCCTCCTGACCTCTAACTCTACTGAGTGCTGCATTGATACACTTTCTGTCAATACATTTAGATTCATTTAGATTTCATTTAGTTATATTTTGTTTATACTAGTTTAGTTTAGTTTGTTATTTAGTTTTTAGGTATTAGTATATATTGTGTGCATTTATTCACCCTGTTTCAACTGTTGCACCTTAATTTCCCTTGGGATAAATAAAGTCATCTTGAATCTTGAATCTTGATGACGCATATCTGAAACCTTTTGTATTTAATTAGGACAATACCGATACCTGTTAGGGTATGGGAACAGGGAACACCCTACCCTAATCTGTAAACAGACAGTGGTACGTGGTTTCCCGCTTGCTTTAGTCTCGGATGACTGATAACCACCGGGTCCTGCCTATGTGTGCTGGCCCAGAGAGAGACCAAAGCAAAGAGAAGGAAGCAAACAATGTTTCATCCCTTTGCTTTAGGCTTTATTTTATGTTATGATTGGATTGCTTCCAATGTTGAACAAACCAAATGCACTTGATTGCCTCGTGTCTGTCAAGCTATGGCAATTTATGACACAATAGTGATGTCTTATCTTATTCCCTTGAGTCACGGCAAGGAAGTAAAAGAAAAAGGTTACCCGAAAAAAGTACTGGACTTTCCACAAATTGACCATCCTCATCAATGACCTCATATATTTTAGAGGACTAAATGGTAAGCGTAAAATATCATCAGGTTTGCACTTCCATGCATTGAGGAGATCTTTACGGCCAGATGGGGTATTGTGGCTGGGATAGTTTACTGGTTACCAGCTTTCAGTTTACTGAATGGCCACTAGGTGGCGAACTCTGATTACAAATGAAAGGAATATGGCATCCCCACAGTGAGTCGTCTCTCCCTTGTTGAACAGGGGGATCGAAAGGCCCTGGGCTTTGGGCATCAGAAATTGAACCTCCACCAAGTTGGCCAGGAGTTTGAGCCCAAAGCCAAGTGTCCAACTCCGGGCTCTGCAGACCTCTGTCTGATCACAAAGACTCCACTGCCGGCAGTCGCTGCACACCTGCAGGAATTTCCCTTTGCACATTGAATAATGTAATAAAATGTAATAATAATAATGTGGACTTGTATTACTTCCCGTGCTTTTGTCCATTCAAGGCTTGTGGCGTTGATATTGAGGAGGGTCCAGTGGACAGGACTGGAGCGGTTGGAAGCATTAGCTCCTTGTACTTCCGAGACCCAGATCACAACCTCGTAGAAATCTCCATCTACAAGTAGGCTTGTCATCCTGGGAAAATCAGAGTTTAAGAATAATACCTATATTTACCAAAAACAAAAAGATCAATATCTTTGTATGCGATACCTCATCAAAAGTAGCCTGAAATCGTGAAGCGCTTCGGCATGAACTTTTAATTGCACGTCTGTGTTTGGCTCCTAACTCCAAAACAGAAATATATCAAAATAATAATAATAGACAGCATGTGTATTGTCCTGGTAGCCCTTAGTTTCACAGGATAGGGAATCCAATGTTCATTGGGAAAGGGAAAATAGGCCTTCATTAAATCGTCACAAGACTTTTGTGTTTGTGTTCATTACACAGGATACAGTGTAATCTTCAATTACAACAATTAGAAGGTGTGTACAAAGGTGTGTACAAAGTTTGTGCTGTGAGATTCTCCATTGACATGACATGATAACAATAATATACGTATATATTTAATTAATACACAGGCTATTATGTGCAGGGTTGTTTTAGTTTAATGTAGATTCAAGATTCAAGATTTGTATTTGCCATATGCAACAATGGAATGCCTACTCCCCATTCCCTCTGGCAGTATGAATTTCCTACAAATGAACGCTATATACACACTATACATATATACAATGTATATATATACTATGTACTATACAAAATACACCATAACAATACTGTACACAATGAAAACAACAATAAAGTCACTGATGGATGATATATACATATAGTTGTGGAGAATACTGACGCTTAATGAATTATATTATAGTTTTAATTATAGTTTTTGTTATAGTATAGCTTTGTATAGTATAAGTATAATACATGGTATAGTATATAGTGTTAAACTGTAGGAAATGCATACTGCGGGAGGCAATGGGGAGTAAGCGTTTTATTGTACTCTTTGCATATGGCAAATAAAAACATCTTGAATCTTAATGGTCGTTGGAGGGTTGAGTTTATGTTTCTTGGGACTAAACCAAAGAATGACTTGTCTTTAACCATCTCCATCAAATGTATTGACAGTATATGGTGCTACGCATCATTCTAGTCTAGTCATCTCCTCTTGTTGATCCACATCCAATACATCGTGATTTGAATCTTCTTTAATACTTTCCCTAAAAATGTCAAAACTTTCCCTGTAAATATCTTTACATATATATATATATTGTACTTACCATAGGGGGCCACAAATAACCCCTTTTTAAAACCCCTTCCATATGATATACTTTACTTCTTTGCATACCTGTATTTAGACTTTTTGAATGTTGTGGTTATTATATAATAATAATAATAATAATAATAATAATAATAATGCATTTGATTTATTTTGCACTTTGCATAAAAATTTAAAATCTCAGCGTGCTACACAGTTGAAAACATAGCAAACAAACACAATACAGTTACTAAAAATAGTGAGCACTAATATTAACCTTCTTAAATCAAAAGGTTTTTAGGCCTGTCTTAAGAGTCCAGGGTCTGTGGTATTAGTTTGATACTAGTCTCTTCTGATTGAACTACGGTCTGGAGGTACTTTCCTCCTGACCTCTAACTCTACTGAGTGCTGCATTGATACACTTTCTGTCAATACATTTAGATTCATTTAGATTTCATTTAGTTATATTTTGTTTATACTAGTTTAGTTTAGTTTGTTATTTAGTTTTTAGGTATTAGTATATATTGTGTGCATTTATTCCCCCTGTTTCAACTGTTGCACCTTAATTTCCCTTGGGATAAATAAAGTCATCTTGAATCTTGAATCTTGATGACGCATATCTGAAACCTTTTGTATTTAATTAGGACAATACCGATACCTGTTAGGGTATGGGAACAGGGAACACCCTACCCTAATCTGTAAACGTGGTTTCCCGCTTGCGTTAGTCTCGGATGACTGATAACCACCGGGTCCTTCCTATGTGTGCTGGCCCAGAGAGAGACCACAAGGAAGAAAACAATGTTTCATCCCTTTGCTTTAGGCTTTATTTGATGTTATTATGATTGGATTGCTTCCAATGTTGAACAAACCAAATGCACTTGATTGCCTCGTGTCTGTCAAGCTATGGCAATTTATGACACAATAGTGATGTCTTATCTTATTCCCTTGAGTCACGGCAAGGAAGTTTAAAAAAATGAGAATTAAGAATACACATTCCCCACAAAAGATACAACTACATTTACATTTACATTTAGGACATTTGGCAGACGCTTTTATCCAAAGCGACTTACAAGGACAACAACAACTACTGGACTTTCCACAAATTGACCATCTTCATCAATGACCTCATCGATTTTGGAGGACTAAATGGTAAACGGAAAATATCATCGGGTGTGCACTTCCATGCATTGAGGAGATCTTTAGGACCAGATGTCGGAATAAGGCCATGTCCATCATAAAGGACTGCAACCACCCTGGGCTCCATCTCTCCTCCTACCGTCTGGTCCCCGGTTCCGCAGCATCCGTACAGCAAGGACTACCAGGTTCAAGGACAGTTTTTATCCACAGGCAGTGACCTACTGAACTGCTAGAGTTCTGCCACTATCATAACATTGTCATCCATATTACATTACACTATCATACACTATCATACTTTTGCTGGACTTTCTGGACTCATTACAGTTACTGCACTGTTCTGCACTGTACTGCACTAATGATGCTGCTGCTCTATTGGCACTTTAAAATGCTTTTTAAATGCTTTTTGCACAATTCAACATATGTATATGGACACTCATTGTGTCCATATACATATACATACATATAGACTCTCCTTGAACCCTCCTTCTCCTTTGTGAACCCCTAACTTGCTTAAGTCCTGACATCAATAGCTCTTAGCATGTTGTATATTCTAGCAAGTGTATATCCTTAATGTTGATAACACGCTCTTATCACAGCTACTTAAGCAGGTGACCTGGCAGTACCAAATAGTGTTATTCATCTTGTTAATGTGAATGCTTGTGAACTGCTCTATTTTTATGTTTGCGTACCTCAGTGTTATGCTATTGTCTGCTTCAACTAATGTACACCTTGTTAGTCGCTTTGGATAAAAGCGTCTGCCAAATGCCCTAAATGTAAATGTAATGTAATGTAATGTAATGTAACGTAATGTAACGTAATGTAACGTAATGTAATGTAACGTAACGTAATGTAATGTAACGTAATGTAATGTAGTGTAATGTAATGTAACTTAATGTAATGTAATGTAGTGTAATGTAGTGTAATGTAATGTAACGTAATGTAGTGTAATGTAATGTAGTGTAATGTAATGTAATGTAACGTAATGTAATGTAATGTAGTGTAATGTAGTGTAATGTAATGTAACGTAATGTAGTGTAATGTAATGTAGTGTAATGTAACGTAATGTAACGTAACGTAATGTAATGTAACGTAATGTAGTGTAATGTAATGTAGTGTAATGTAACGTAATGTAATGTAATGTAGTGTAATGTAACGTAATGTAATGTAATGTAACGTAATGTAACATAATGTAATGTAACGTAATGTAATGTAGTGTAATGTAATGTAATGTAGTGTAATGTAGTGTAATGTAATGTAACGTAATGTAGTGTAATGTAATGTAACGTAATGTAGTGTAATGTAATGTAGTGTAATGTAATGTAATGTAATGTAGTGTATGTAGTGTAATGTAACGTAATGTAATGTAATGTAGTGTAATGTAGTGTAATGTAATGTAATGTAATGTAATGTAGTGTAATGTAATGTAATGTATAGATCAGTCACTTTATTGTTCTTTTTATTGTTCTTTTTTCGTGTGTACAGTATTTTTATAGTATAGTGTTTTAGAAAATTCATACTGCCGGATGGAATGGGGAGTAAGCATTCCATTGTACTTGTTGCATATGGCAAATACATCTTGAATCTTGAATCTTGAATATAATCTTCATATTGAGCACCCATCATGACAACAATAACACACCAGGGAAACAACAGCAGGAAGCAAAATACTAAACTTCTCTGTAAAGAGTCACTGCAACATGTCCCTCGACCTGGGAATAGGGTCTCATTGTAGAGAGTCACTGCAACATGTCCCTTGACCTGGGATTAGGGTCTCATTGTAGAGAGTCACTGCAACATGTCCCTCGACCTGGGAATAGGGTCTCATTGTAGAGAGTCACTGCAACATGTCCCTCGACCTGGGATTAGGGTCTCATTGTAGAGAGTCACTGCAACATGTCCCTCGACCTGGGAATAGGGTCTCATTGTAAAGAGTCACTGCAACATGTCCCTTGACCTGGGAATAGGGTCTCATTGTAGAGAGTCACTGCAACATGTCCCTCGACCTGGGAATAGGGTCTCATTGTAAAGAGTCACTGCAACATGTCCCTTGACCTGGGAATAGGGTCTCATTGTAAAGAGTCACTGCAACATGTCCCTTGACCTGGGAATAGGGTGACAAAGTGTCCCTCTTCTGTCTCCCTTGTCACCCTCACCCCGCCTGCGTGAGTCCAGGATGACTCTGATTCCTCCCCACTCCCTCTGTGTGCTGCTGGCTCACACCGTGAAGGAAGTCAAACGCAATGTTTAATCTTTTTAACATAGCACGTTCCCCATAAAATATCCCTGAGTTTCTGTTTGCATAAGATATAAATATTAAATATTTTAATTAGTATTTTATATATATATATATATATATATTTTGTAATTTTGTAATTCCTGTAAATGTGCTGGTGAAAACTTTTCACTGTACTTTGTACTCATGTACCTCATACATGTGGCAAATAAAGTAAACCAAAAACCAAACCACTTATTCTTATATCTTTGTACTTTGTGAAGAGTTTTATTTATTAAAGAAAATATTGTGTCAGCATTAGTCTTTCATTGTTACAGAATGTAAATAATGAGACACGTTGAGGGAAACCTTCACTGCAGCTGTAAGAGGAGAGGTGTGCAGTCTTGTAGCTCGTCCAGTCCTTCCACCGTCTCAATCAGGGACTCCACCTTCTCCCACGGGAGCACCGCACCGGCGTTGCTCCGGAACTTCTTCCTCAGGCTCTCATTGGTCAGCGGGTTACGCCAGTGTCCGTAGAAGGTGTCACAGCGCCCGCCCAGAACGTCTCCGCCTTCCAGCGTCACCAGGATCTCGCAGTACATGAGGTCAAAGTTTGCCGGGTTGTCCTCCGGGTGCTCCACCCGGACCCGGCTCAGCAGCGCCGCCAGCTCTGGACGCATTATGGCGGCGGTGGTGAACGACTGCACTGTCACCTCCCCGTCCAAGAGGGCGCTGCAGGCATTGAACTGGAAGGAATGGCGCGCCTGGTGCTCACACTCCGGGAAGGGCCGGTCGATGTACTTGGAGCGGGGGACCTTCAGCAGGATCTCCTTGACCTGGGAGGCAGAGACTGTTCCAGATTTAACGCCCACAAGAAGCTTATGGATAGAGGCCGCTGCTTCGCCCACCCAGTGCATGCCCAGGTGGGCGGGGAAGCGCTTGAACGCAATGTCCTGATCTTCTATCAAGAAGCTGTGGCCCTCATCTTTGGCTACATTCAACGGCAGTGGCATGTAGTCTTCGTAGAAGGCGTCGAAGCCAGCCACGCCGGCGACTGAGTCCAAGATCAAAGGACTAGCTTCCAGACCTCTGGACGCCAACAGCGCGGCCTCCATCCCCAAGCGCGAAGCGTTGCCGATGTGGAGCGGTTTGGACTGAGTGGCGGCGTTAGCCATTGGGGCGCCGGCTAGTGAGGCCGCGATGGCCAAGGCGTGGCTGCACTGGGAGGGGTCCAGAGACAAGAGGTGTGCACACGCTGCTGCACCTCCCATAGGGCCCACCACACTGGGAGGATGGAACCTGGTGAGAGAGAGAGAAAGAGAGAGAGAGAGAGAGAGAGAGAGAGAGAGAGAGAGAGAGAGAGAGAGAGAGAGAGAGAGAGAGAGAGAGAGAGAGAGAGAGAGAGAGAGAGAGAGCGAGAGCATTTAAACAGTGTGCAACTGGTTTCATAATAGTGTCACAGTGGAACTACTGTCAGAAAATGTGATTTCTCTTTGTGACAGATACGTCTTCTCTATGCAAATGCAATTGGTTTTAGGATTGTTCTCAGTCCCCCACATTTCTAAACATCAGAATGATGATCCATTTTTTAAATATATATTTCGACTAATGAGGCTGTCATTAGTGGTCCTCATTCCCACTTGGAAAATGTGCTGACACTATACAAAGTCAGTGGACTTTTATTCAGAAACGAAAAATGAAATTAACGCAATAGCAATCTGTCACAAGCTTTTTCGACCTTTGCGGTACAACACAAGAAAAAATAAACGCTGAAAGGTTCTTTCCAGTAAATTGCATCAAAGTCATCCCTGGAATCCCCATGCCTCCTCCAACTCACCTCTTGGGGATGCTGCTGGCCCCGTTGGAGAACCTCATCAATCGACCCTGGATCTCGATGCCCACATTGAAGGCCAGCAGTAGGTCCAGGCCACTGGGCCTCCGGTTGGGAGGCATCATGTCACTGAGGGCCAACAGGGCCGGGAGAACGGCTCCAGAGGGGTGTGTGGCCGGGTGCCATGTGTCGTCAAAGTCCATGGAGTGAACCTACCAACACAAAAAGGAAGAAATTAAATGATGAAGCATATGGTAAAACTTCAGCCTCAGTGCTTGTCAACATAGTATCCATCCTGTTACTTTGTACATCGCTGTGGAGTGTGTGGTCGGTGGCTGGTGTAAGCAGCCTCACCTGGCCCCAATTGGACTGATTGGCTGGTGAGGCTGCTCACCTGTGGGTGTGCAGCATGTTCCATCTGCCTGTTAAACCGGGTTCCTAACCACCCTGTGTCCTTAATGAGCCATTTGAATGGCTTGTGTTAGCGTCGTCTGCTACAATCGCATTACTCATTTCATGGATCCTTGTTTTTGCACTTACTGCCACTCCGTTGACGAAGGCCGCCAGCGTCGGGGACAGTTTGGTCCCCCGGCGGCCGTACACACAGCTGATGTTATCTGGCGCGTACATTTGCTGCAAGATTCAAGATTCAAGATGTTTTTATTTGCCATATGCAACAAGTTCAATGAAATGCTAACTCTGGCAGTATGAATTTCCTACAATTTGCCACCATATACTATGCTGTGTACTATACTTACACTATACTAGACTACACTATACTAGACTATACTAGACTATACTAGACTATACTATACTATACTTACACTATACTATACTTACACTATACTATACTATACTATACTTACACTATACTATACTTACACTATACTATACTATACTATACTAGACTACACTATACTAGACTATACTATACTATACTAGACTATACTATACTATACTAGACTAGACTAGACTACACTATACTATACTATACTAGACTAGACTATACTACACTATACTATACTATACTATACTATACTATACTATACTATACTATACTAGACTACACTATACTAGACTATACTATACTAGACTATACTAGACTACACTATACTAGACTATACTATACTAGACTATACTAGAACAATACAGTAGATCAGCAGTAGAGGTCAGTGGACAAAGGGAGGACACGTCCTGGTCCCTCCCACTGCCATTAGTTGCGTTGTACTTACAGTAAGTACGGCACTTAAAGCCACACAGGAAGGCATTAGTCCCCATGAATAAATACAAATACAGTGACATCACTCAAGCCACACCACTCATTGTGCTCATTATCCGTTTCAGCTGACGAACCCTAACCCCAACTCTCACTTTCAAGGCCAGTGAATGGTCTGTCTTAAGTTCATTAAGAGGAAACGAAGCAAAAGTCATGAGGCAATAACATAATAATATAGTTCCCCCTGATGGCATTTGTCCTCATGCGCTCCTTCAGTCACACGTCTCGTGGCGTCTGTGAAGCGTCCCGCTGTGAGAAGTCCCTCACCTGGCAGTGCTGCAGCGCCAGCTCAAACACCTCCGTGGTGCTGCCAAGCAGGCCCACCCCCAGGCTGTCCAGCACCATTCTCTTGCTGCGGTGGAGCACGGTGGGGGTGAGGTGCCTGGCCTTCAGGCCACTGATGAACCCCCCGAAGCTGGAGGTGACCGTCCCCTCGAGGGCGGGGCGTTCCACGGCCGCATGCTGGGCGGAGGCCGGGAGAGCCGCTGGAAGCCAAGGAGGCGTCGATGAGAGGAGAGGAGAGGAGAGGAGAGGAGAGGAGAGGAGAGGAGAGGAGAGGAGAGGAGAGGAGAGGAGAGGAGAGGAGGAGAGGAGAGGAGAGGAGAGAAGGGGAGAGAAGGGGAGAGAAGAGGAGAGGAGAGGGGAGGAGGAGGAGAGGAGGAGGAGAGGAGAGGAGAGGGTTATACAAAGGGCATCCGACAAGAACGGGGGTGGAGGTGCTCGAGAACAGCAGAGAGGGGAAGAGCGCAAATGGGTTCTACGTACTACGTGTCTCTGATCGAGTGATAAGGATGAGGAAGCAATACGTTTCGCTTTCCTTCATCCAATATTAGTGTAACTAACTTCCTTTCCAGTCAACTTGGAAAGGAAGAGAATCATGGATTGGGAGAAGTGTTTACCTTTCATTACTGACGGATGCATGCTCCTTATAGCACACACCGACCTTGGGGTTTTCTGTGGAACACAACATCATCATTTTATGTAAATCTAAACACATCTCTGTCAGACACACAATCTTATTAAATCAACTGATCTATTGTGTGTGGACATGACACCAGATTATTCCACCTCTCTAACTCTGAAACTGTTAAAACTATGATGTTCATAACATGCCTACATACCTAAAGTACCAACGTCTCAGTAAGTTGCTTCATCTTTACCTGTAGTTTGGAGATCATCATGTCACAGAGTTGTTCTTTCTTTCCAACGTTAATTTTATTCTCTTTGTCTCTCTCTCTCTGTCTCTCTCTCTTTGTCTCTCTCTCTCTCTCTGTCTCTCTCTCTCTCGCTCTCTCTCTCTCGCTCTCTCTCTCTCTCTCTCTCTCTCGCTCTCTCTCTCTGTCTCTCTGTCGCAGCTGCTGAGGGGTAGCGATGTGTTATGGGTGACGGGCTGTCGGCCTTTTATAGGTAGTTAGTTAGTTCGTTTTTTTCGAATTAATAAACTTTCCCATAAACCAGGTGAGATGCCCTCACCCTCCTCATACCACGGAGGGGAGGAGTTCATAGTGATGTAATGGAGGACAATAACTGGGTTGGTCTCTGGGAGTTTTTGTGAAACCAATCCGACACCCAGGAAGAGCCTTATTTATGACCAGCTTACACCTCAAGCTCAAAAGCACACAGATCACTCTGGCTACCTGGGAATCCTCTCGTCTCACCAGGTAAATCTCCTTGTTTAATAATACAGTCGTTAACTTAAGTTTAACTACTATTTTATTTAAGTGAAATAACCAACATTACCTCAATGTCTGCCCTTCTCTCAGAGTTTTGAATGAGTGCTTTATGCAGAGATGGTTAGCAGCATTAGTCAGAGTGAAGCCAGTGCAGCCACCTGTGGTCCTCTGGCCGTAGAGTCGCTGTGTGGAGAAGGGGAGCGGCGGTTGTAGGCAGCGGCGGGAAGTAACGCAAAGTAACGCGTTACTGAAGTGTTGTTTTATTTTTTATAATTCTTCTCTTTAGTTTATTTTCGAGCGAGTAATCTACTTTTTACTTTGCTACCTTTGCCATTTATACCTTCGTTACAACTAGTCTTCTCTAAATGCGGGGATTGAGTGAGTGTGTGTGTGTGTGTGTGTGCGTGTGTGCGCGTGAGTGTGTGCGTGTGTGCGTGTGTGCGTGTGTGTGTGTGTGTGTGTGTGTGTGTGTGTGTGTGTGTGTGTGTGTGTGTGTGTGTGTGTGTGTGTGTGCATTTAATAAACAACTTGGGGGGGGGGGGGGGGTCGCGAAGTCCAGCGGTGGAGATCGGGAGCATCATTAAGCACGCGCGGGGGGGGGGGGGGGGGGGGGGGGGGTATAATCTGTCGTCCTCGGGGCCCCGGCCCCCCTTCCAGCTCGGGGCCCCCCCTTCCAGCTCGGGGCCCCAGGCAATTGCCTACTTACTGTTGCGACGTCCCTGAACAACAGACCATACCCGTGTTATATCAGATCCACTTACACAGGTCAAAGGAATGGACTAAGAAACAAGACTAAAGGCAGCTTTGACACATTTTGATTTTTTAGGGCATTATTGTGACCAAAGCAAAGCACTTTGATTCAGAAGGCCTTCAATAATACCTCAGTGAGGTATTATTGAAGGCCTTCAATACTCACTGGTTATGAAGGCCTTCAATAACACCTCACTGAGGCATCCTTCTTTCTACACATTTATCAATAGGCCTACTACACAATGTGCACTGTTCATTTTTTTCAATTCTATTTTCTATTTGTTTTTCTTTTCTATTTGCCATATTTAACTGTTGTAAAGTTGTTTAATTATAGTGATTCTATTGTATTTATGTTTGACTTGTGTACATAAAAATATTTTTTATTAAGTTCAAATAATGTGGTTGTGTACTTATTTTTTAAAGTTCTGTTAACTTATTCCCACGGATAGAAAACTGAAAACTTTAAGTCGTAGTAACTGAAAATAATCAAGTAGCACCTAATCAAAACTTTTGAATTCTGAAAACTGACAACTTTAAGTCATAGTGACTTAAATTAGTTAAGTAGCACCTAATCAAAACTTTTGAGTTCTGAGAACTTGAGATTTTTGAGTTGATCAACTCAAAAAAATTGAGGCAATTGATTGCCTCAATTTTTTGGAGTTCTGCTAACTTATTCGGGTTTACAGTGATAAAACATTCATACATTAATGGGATTATTGTTTCTGTTTGAACTCAACAGAAACTCAACATGGCGACTTCAAATGGTTTTCCAGCCAGTTTGTACGGCGAGCCGGGGGTTCTGGGCATGTTAGCCAATGGCATCAGTGCATTTCTTGTACTTCTACAGAACTTCCATGCAGCGCGGACTGGAATCACACCAGTCGGGGTTGAGAACATTCTTGCAGGTAAATTGACAGAAAATATGTTCTTCCACCTGTACCACCGCATTGTGCATCTAATTCTACCAATTACAACAGCATTCTCTCCCATGTATTTTGCAGGTGTCCACCTTATTCTGATTGGTGGAATTTGCCAATTGGTCGCCGGGCTTCTGTCTTTTCGCAAATATGACCATTTGAGTGGAAGCGCCTTCATTGGCTATGCTGCTCTCTGGGGTAGTTATGGTGCTACCAGAATATACAACGGTGCTACAACTGGAACTGTCACAACAACAACAATGCTAGCGCAACTTGATATGATGAACAATACGAATACCACTTCACCCACCCCCGATTGGCTTTCCTCTCTGCCAATACAGGAATCAGCTATTGCTGGTCTGGTGCCGTATATCCTCCTCTCGTTCCTCCTTGCGTTTTGCTCTGCCACAGTTAACATCATCATGCCCTTTGTGTTTGGCGCAATCACAGTCACGTTAGTCTTTGAAGCAGTGGCACTGGTGGCAAACTCCTGGGCCCTCGTGGTGGCTGGGATCTTGGAGCTTCTCATTTTGACTTTCGCCATCTATGGCTCAGCTGCACTTCTTGTTAAAGGGCTGACCCAGCGCCTTGCCCTGAAGGGCTTCGGGACGCCCCTCTTCAACGTCCTTCTTCTAGGGACCACCAACTCTGCCAGTGCGCAGAGCATCGGCCAGGAAAAGAAGAAGAACACAAAGTACGCCGAGCCAATGGCATTGGGTTACTTCTGTGACACTGTCTCTTCGTTCATCTTCGCTTTTTACTGCTTCGGCTATATGAAATCCTTTGTGATAGGAGTTGCATGGGTGTCCATAATCTCTGCAGCCCAGCTCTTCGCCACCTACTACGCCCACCTCCGCCAAGACTGCTACCATGCTACCAAATTTGGCCTCCATGTGACCTATTGGCTTATTAAGGCTTGGGAGGAATTTGTAGCATCTGCGCTAATTGTTAATGCAAATAACGTGTCCTCGGGTAGGGAAGCGATGGTTGGCAACTGGTTCTTTGTGGCTGCAGCCTTGGTGCTCTGCGTGGGAAGCCTAAACACAGATTCCCTGGAGCTGACTCACAACACACTCTTCCTCCTGCTTACGGTCTCCAGCATCCCTCAGATCCCCATGCAGGGATACTACATCTTCTTCGGTGTGGCGTGTTCCCTGTTCACCGCAGCTTCCCTCTACGGCACCTTCTCACGCCTCGTCAACACTATCGCCGAGAAGTCCCTGATCCCAGTAGGCCCCCAGCCGGTCTCCACGGACCGGCTCAAAAGTGTCCTGCACTGCGGCCGATCTGACCACAGAGACCAGGGAGTGCCTTCTCAAACCCACCAGATCCCAGATGCCCTTTTCTACATCTCCAACGGGGTGGCGGCTCTCTCAGCGCTCCATGCCGATGGGTCCAGCATGAACTCCAACTTCCTCCACCTGACCGTGCCTTGGGTCTTGATCTCTGGAGCTGTTGTTCAGGGATATGTAATCCAGGTGCAGATCCGTGGTGGAGGACGATTTGGATCCGTCATCCCGTTCTTCTATGCAGTGGTGTGGGCCACCTGGACCTGGTTTAGGTTTGCAGGTAGGCTATCCATTTGTTTATTTTGGGGTTTATTTCCATGATTTTATTCTCAGTTGGACTGGCTTCATTAGTGTCATATTTTCTATTACAGGTGATCTGGTACAGTTTTCCTCAATGGCAGCCCATGGCTTCACAGCAGGTGCTATTGCGTTCCTGGTCATAAATGGATTCCTCATGCTAATCGGTAAGCTCTTATACAGTTTTCAAAACAAAAATGAGATACTTATATCAGTATTTTGATTGTGCTCTTTGCGTTCTGGCAGCTTCATATAGGAACCTGGTTTTGCTGTTTTTAACAACAAGCATGGAGGTGGTACTGGTCTGTTTGCTGCTCTCCACCCTACAGCAACTTCCATATCAACTAGAAAGTAAGGAGCCCCTCCCTTTCTGGTTATTAGTATTTTATTATTTGTCTTAGTTCTAATCCATTTGTGAAATAGTCTTTTCCAGTTATACACGTCTGATGTTTCTATTTCAGTTGCCATGCTTGCCATATTTTCCATTATCTGTATATATGGAGCCCTTGCATCATTGGTGAATTGCATCTTCGGACAGAGATTTCTCCCAATGGGTCAACCGTTACTCAAGGTAACTACATATTCTATTATTTTATATTCTATTCTATTCCATGATATACATATATGATTGAACACATATCTCCAACTATTTTAGGATCAGAAAAAGCAGGAGGAGAAGCCTCAGCTCCCTTGCCCTGTGGCTGAATCCCAACTCACCAGTGGCCTCCTGAAGATAGCTAAACTCCTGGAGGAAGGTGGAGTCTGTGGTATTCCCACTGACACAGTGTATGCCCTGGCTGCCTCCTGCAAGAATCCCCAGGCCATCGAGAAGATCTACAACATTAAAGTAGGCAAAGTCATACCTTGAAGAAAGATTATTGCCGGTTGACTATCATTGTCCATAAGGCTGACACTTGCTTGTGCTTTGTGTCCTGGTTTCAGGACAGGCCGGCAGAAAAGCCCATCTGTATTTGCATTTCCAGCGTGGAACAGCTGATCGCAGCCAAGCCACCCTTCAGCCCCCTTCTGTGGGAGTTCATGAGGAACGTGTATCCTGGAGGCATCAGCTGCATCGTGAGCAAAGGGGATTGGCTCTTCAAACTGGGTACGACAGGGCTACTGATAAGCAGGGGTTCAGGGGAAGATCTGAACAAAGCACTCAGTAATACTTCTCATTTGTCTCAGGTGTCGGGGCGGCATACGACCGCGTGGGAACCAGGGACAGCATCATGATCCGAGTCCCCGACCACACCGTCACCGGCCACCTGTGCGATCTCACCGGACCTCTTGCCATTACATCAGCGAATCCAAGCGGAGAGCCTGACAGCACTCACCACTCCATGGTCCTCAGGTGAGTGGAGTCCCTCGCTGCATCCACGCCGCTGTTCTCAGTGGAGCTTTGAGGGTCAGTGGTGGACGTAGACGGTGGTGGACGTAGAGCTTTGTCATTTGTAATGTATATTATATATTATATATATTATAGTATATTATTGTTATTTGCTGCAGCCGATTAGGCCACAAGATCCAAGGGGTTTTGTGTGACGGGGTCTCTAACGAAGTGGTGGCCTCCACGGTGGTCAACTGCCTGAAGATAGATGAAGGTACCATGAATTACATCTTTTCCCAACAAATCCCAAACAAATCCAGTAACAATTGTGCATCATTGAAACCATCAGGTGTGTTTTGTTTGCATGTTCTCCCCAGGTACCATCAGCATCTTAAGGGAGGGCTGTGTCCCTGCTGCAAAGGTCCAACAGATTTTTGACAGAGTGAAAAACCATATGCTGTGAATGGTTGCACAGAACTTTCTCTCTTTCGCTGGTTGTTCTTTGGCACTCTGTACCTATCTACTCATTATCATTATCATTAGCATTATCATTATCATTATCTACTCTATTCTATCTATCTATTCAATATGAGAATGATATACATTGCTATGCAGACAACCAACACCCTGAGGCACAGGCACCCAATGACTCAAGTCATTTTCTGTGAATGGGTAATTCACTATGATTTTCATAAACATACAGTATTTTATGAATCAATGGTGTGATGTGTGTGACAGGGAAGATGTGAAGCAGTCAACCATCCAGTTCCATGTGGCAGGGATCAGCTGCCACATGGAACTGGCCTCATGGTACTTTTTCATAACAACCAAAGCATTTATTTCAGATGATTGTTCTTAGTATGTATTGACTATATATACAGTATATATAGATATATATACTGTATATATAGATATATATACTGTATATATAGATATATATACTGTATATATATCTATATATACAGTATATATAGATATATATACAGTATATATATCTATATATACTGTATATATATCTATATATACAGTATATATAGATATATATACTGTATATATATCTATATATACAGTATATATAGATATATATACAGTATATATAGATATATATACTGTATATATATCTATATATACAGTATATATAGATATATATACAGTATATATACAGTATATATATCTATATATACTGTATATATAGATATATATACTGTATATATAGATATATATACAGTATATATAGATATATATACTGTATATATATCTATATATACAGTATATATAGATATATATACAGTATATATATCTATATATACTGTATATATATCTATATATACAGTATATATAGATATATATACTGTATATATATCTATATATACAGTATATATAGATATATATACAGTATATATAGATATATATACTGTATATATATCTATATATACAGTATATATAGATATATATACAGTATATATAGATATTTGTAGAATTAAAGCGTATGTTGAAATGACGGGTGTTCGAATGCTCCTATTATATATTTTTGGAATTTTCCTTTGCAAATAAATATTTTGGTCTAATATGGTGTTACTTCTTATGTCTACAGAAATATATTAGTTGTATTGCATTGTATTCAGTTGTTGTATGTGTACACCACCAATCAAATATCACCTCAAAATTGCACAGAACCCAAGACTTGCTTCCACCAAAAGTAAATAAACAGGTTTTGACTAATCTTCTTGAAGATGTGTTGAATCTTAGTTGATAATGTTATAAGTTAGGCCGCATACTGCAAATCAAGTGGTCATTAAAAAATGATACATGTACTCCTGGTTTGGTGAGACATTACAACATTGCTTTTGTAAACTTCCATCCTGGCGGCAGGCGGCAGCACAGCCCAGGAGGTAGAGCGGTCGCCTCACGACTCACGACCGAAAGGTCGCTGGTTTGATCCCCCGGCTCCTCCTAGCAAAAACTGTGGAGGTGTCCTTGAGCAAGACCCCCTAACCCTAACTGCTCCTGACGTGCTGACTGTCTCCTTCATGGCTGACTCCGCCGTCGGTGTATGAATGGGTGATGTGAGGACTTTAGGCCCCACATCTCTGATGAATGATGATAGCTCAAATCAGCTCAAATCAACCAATGGATGGTGGTAGCTTGCAGGAACTGTTTGATTACTGTCATTAGGCCTATCAGCTATAATATACTGTTTCATTTAACAATAACATCCACATTCAATCAAAATTTTGCCAAACTAAATAACTTGTTGGCAATAACTTATGTAAACATGTTATTGGGACAGAGAATTTACATCAAATGTGTTTCATAATTTCCTGAATGGTGTATGGCAAAACATAATCGGAACATAAACAATTTTCCACCATATGGATGGGGAAATGCACTGTGCACCTGACTGTAAAATGTGCCTGTGAGGGAGAAAATCAACATAATCCATCACAACCACAACACGGAGGTCATGCTGAAGAAGGCCCACCAGCCCCTCTATGCCCTACGGTGCCTCAGGAGAAGCGGCATATGCACAGGTTGGCTAGTGAACTTCTACCGTGGAGGTGCCACGTGGTACGGCAACACCACTGCACGGGACAAGAAAGCCATCAGAGGGTCTTGAGGACGGCAGAGAAGATCATCAGGTGTACCCTTCCATGCATCAAGGAGATCTTTAGGACCAGGTGTCGAATAAGGCCATCTCCATTATAAATTACTACAACCACGTTGTAGCAACCATGTTGTTAATAGTATATAGTATAGTATATTTTGTTGTTTATAGTATAGTATTGTATAGTATAGTGTAGTTAGTATAGTATGGTATAGTATTCAGAATGGGGAGTGAATGGAGAGTAAGCATTCCGTTGTACTAGGTTTCGGGTGGGGTGACGACACAATGGAGTGATATGATCATGCTTAAGACTAGTTGCTTTTCTCTTCCTACTCTTCCTGGTCAATTGAGTGAGTCATCTCAACTAACAGACACGATGCATCTGTCTCACCATTGTTCAGGCAAAGGTTCCCAGAAGGACATCTGAACCTTGGGCCAGAAAAGGCTTCAGGAAGTCAAGTGACAGAGCAACAAAGTACATGTAGGTCACAGAATTAACACCCAGGAGAGGGTTTGTGTTCTGTATTATTTTTCGAAATATACAAAGAAAGGGGGATACACGACCCCTTGATACAAACGCCTGTCTAACTGGATTGAAGTGAAC
This sequence comes from Muraenolepis orangiensis, assembly GCA_027704905.1. Classification (NCBI taxonomy): domain Eukaryota; kingdom Metazoa; phylum Chordata; class Actinopteri; order Gadiformes; family Muraenolepididae; genus Muraenolepis; species Muraenolepis orangiensis. The sequence goes on from CM051001.1 coordinate 34,105,521, forward strand.
ATAATACATTGAGCATTGGGTAATCCGGTAGACGCAGATGGCATGGTGTTATAATAATCCAGATTCAATTGTGTGAACTAACCACTGTTGATTTAGAGCATGTTTGTAACATATTGAAGTCATTACTGTAAATGTCAGTAGTTACTTAATTCAATTTCCGATTTTTGTTGGTTGTTTTACAAGTGTATCGCCATGTGCACATTACACTTTAAACCTTTGCAATGTTTGCACTTATATATATATATATATATATATACAGTTGAGATATATATATATATATGTATAGACATATTTATATATATATATACAGTTTATATATATATATATAAATATGTAGAAAATATATATAAGATTTATAAGAATAACCAACATTAGGTAATAGGCCTACTCTTTTTTTTTCTTATTTCTAACACAGTAATTGCTTTTCTCTTTTCTCTTCCTGGTCAATTCAGCAAGTCATTGGCAAACGGTACAATCGGTACGATTACGTATTACGAATCGTCCACAGGATTAAATGAACACGCTAATTCACATTGTAAATAATTGGTACCAGGAAAGATGTGTAACAGATCCAGTAAACGGTTCCAACTTCTGGCAAAAGGAGGGTTTTCTAAAGATGTAATGTGTTCCGGAGAGTTGCCCAGCACAAGCACAATTACTTCCTTGAGTCCTTGCCCTTCACGCACACACACACACACACACACACACACACACACACACACACACACACACACACACACACACACACACACACACACACACACACACACACACACACCTATAGACACGCACAAACACACCTGCATCATTAGTTGACCAGAAAGTTGGAACAAACTTCCTTATTAAAGGAAGAGATAAGATAAGAACAAAATAAATGAACTACTAATGGCTTATAGATAATTCACAAAATATTTTGAGAGTTGGGTAACAATATTTTCCAGTTTAACTACAAATTCAAATCCAAATTGAAATGGGTAGAGAGCACAAACTATATAAAGTTGAAATAAGCAAACATTAAAAATAAACATGTTCTAGGATTGACAACATCCCACACAATCCGAGCCACATAACTGGTGACTACTTTCAATGAACTACTTATACTACTACTTACAGTTTCAACGGGGTGGAATACATCTTCCGTTACAATGCCATTGAATATATGATCAGGATCAAGAGTACTTGAAAGACCTGTGATATTACTAATTATCAAAATGGTTATGATTGTAATGATATCTTAGGACAGAATATATGTCTACCAGTCAGTCCACCTTTCCTCCAACATGTGGAGGGTATGCTGTTATTTATAACCAGGATGCTATGGATGCTTTAGCACCTAGCATCAAGACAGCATTAGTCAGTATAGAGTTTGTGGACAACATAACAGTGAATCACCATACATGTAAATGTATGCCTTTTATATAGCACTTTTATCCAAAGCGCTATACAAGTTATGCCTCCCATTCACCCATTCATACACACATTCAACCACCAACCCACCGACAGCGGAGTCAGCCATCAAGGAGACAGCCAGCAGGTCAGGAGCAGTCAGGGTTAGGGGGTCTTGCTCAAGGACACCTCCACAGGTTTTGCTAGGAGGAGGCGGGGATCGAACCAGCATGTGAGGCGTCCCCTCGACCTCCTGAGCTGCTGCCGCCTCTAGTACTTTACAAAATGAGTGAATCCAGGAGAGGCAGTTATGAGGCCTTATGATGCCTCGATTGTAATCCCTTGGTTTACGTATACTTGTTTGCTGTCAATGCATACATGCTGTTGATATGTTCAAATATTATTCAATTGCATTGCTATTGATACACTACACAAACAAAACAAACAACACATCTGGAGGATTGAATGCTCTTTATTGGTCACATACATGTAAACATGCAGTGAAATGTGTTCTCTGCATTTAACCCATCCTAGTATGAGGAGCAGTGGGCAGCTATTTATACAGAGGGGAGCAGTTAGGGTGAGGGGGCCTTCCACACAGGAAATGTAAGAAACATCTGAAACTTCAATTGAGCAATTTCAAACAAAAAAGGTATGAGAGTTGACGTAATGTGAATATCTAGTGTGCAGTATCTTCAGAAGAGGTGCAACATCGATTTTAGGGGTTATGGTTCTTGCATGAATTGTAGTTATACCTACGATTTAATACAAAACCACATTTACAATTACTATCTGAAGAAGAGCTGTATAAATACTGTAAATGTGCCAAAACGGAAACAGTAAACTTTTTTCTTTTGATATGATTTGAAACTGTGATAAAAAATAGTTTTTTTTATTTTTATATACACCAATTTTTTTAGATATTTTTTGGAAAAAATTGACCCTTAATAATACAATACAAAAACAATAAACAAACAATAATATGTAACATTATCACAAATATATTACAAATAAGTCCTGTATGCATATTAGGCATGTTTGCACGAATACAAATGTGCATCTAAAACAAGGACACATTTATGTACTGTATATTATTTATTTTACATAATGCTTATAGTCTTCTGTTCTCTATAAACACATACATTATATATTTTTATTTATGACATAATATACAGATTGAGGAAACCATATTACTGTAAGGCCTCAAACCTGACCTTTAGTCAAGTGTACATTGGGCTTTCATTCATGTCTTTGCTCAGGCTCCTCTGTGACCTCTGCGTCGATAACAGTGTCTGAAATATCGTCCTCAAAAGCAGGATTCATTTCCCCTTGCCTGTGTCGTCTCTGAACCTCTTCAAATATGTGGAGAACCTTTCAGGAAAGATTAGTAGAAAAATGTGGTGAACTCACAATGAAACCATCCAAGAAACAGTAATGTTATATGTGTGTGTGTCATCTTAAAGAGGATAATATCATACGTTACCTTGGATTTTGGGATGAGACCCACTCGGAAGAAACCAATATGTCCCGTGTCGATCTTGGTGCAATCCACCACAGTGGAAGCAATGTTTTCTGGCGACGGCCCATCACATAGTATTCCGTCGACCTAGATATGTTTGTCAATCACACAAACAACATATTTAATTATGTATGTATTTGTATAGAATTGAATTACAGATTGTACATCATTATGTTTAAGTTAAAAAAGAGCATCACTCAATGCGATCACCTTATCCCCCAGTTTGGCGTACACTTGATTGTGATGAGTTGTGTCTGCTTCACCTGTAGGGTTAGCCGACGTGACCGCTATTGGTCCCACCTACAAAAGACATAACAGTCAGGGGGAATTAGCATTTAGCCGGTGGAATGAGGAGCGTGCCGTCAAAGAAAAACTGTCAAAATCAGCGAGACCTGAGACTCGAGTTGTGTGGGGTTACCATATTAATGAGGTGTGTTGCGACCGTACAGTCTGGGTTTCTGATTGCAATGCTTTGTGGGGTTCCAATGTGTTTCGCCGCCTCTCCTAAACCAAAGGCATCCAGCCAGGGCCCTGAAAGAGGAAACAAATGTCCCATGTAAAAAAATGCTAACATATACAATATACACATACGCACACAACCATACCCATACATACGCGCATACGGCCATTACCTCTGGGTATGACCATGCTGATGGAGGAGGGCCACGCGGCTCGCATGAAGTCGAGCAGCAGGGGGCTCAGCAGGTGCTTGACTGGATCCAGCTGCTCTATGGACGAGATCCACATGGACATGGGCCGGTCCTGGGCCTGCTTCTTCACCCTGTGGGGTCATTACAGGATGGTGGGTTGGGGAAAATGCAGTATTCTGTATGTATGTGTCACAATTTATGAATATTAACAGGAAGGAATAATGCCTTTAATAAAACTGACTTGTAAGCTTTGACAACAGCTTCTGGCCTGTTGCAAGCTGCCACGAGCACGTAGACAGTGTCTGTCGGCATTCCACATATGCCACCATTTTTCATGATTTCTGCAGGGGAAAGAAGATACTTAGTTCCATGACATGTTCCATCATTTCTAACTTTTCAGGTCTCCCTCAAGAATACTACAGTTGTGCCTTGAAACCTTTTACCTGCAATTTGGTTGATGGAGGCAGCCTTCCTGGCCGGTACGTGCAGGCAAACATCTCTGCTTCCCCCAGCACCGCTCAAATTGACCAGAGCTTTTCCCAATGGGATCTGGGGCGACTGAAAGGTGCCATTGAACATGTGAGCCAGGAAACAATAGAAACTGACCAGGCCGAAGACGATAGTGACCCCAATGTCATAGCCGTACGGCAGGGACCCCAGTGCGTCCAGCAGGAAGCTGATGAGGATAAGTTGGAAGGTCAGCGCATAGGCGAACCAAGCCACATTCAGGAACAGCGCCGCCACGGTTACCAAACTGTTGAACAGCAGGAAGCAAATGATACCTACGGCCACATTGAACCCTCTGCTCTCCCCGTACAGGCCTCCGTACCGCACCAGCCCCCACACGGCCCACATCGCGCCGTACAGGACGAAGGCCGTGCTCTCGAAGGTCTTACCCCGCGAGAAACACACAAAGCCGCAAAGCAGCTGCAGAATCCCCCCCGCTACCACCACCCAGGGGAGGACCAGCACAGAGAGAGGACCTTTGTCGCCCACGGTGGCCGTGATGGCGAAAGCGGCCAGCACACTGCAGGCGTACCCGAGTACCTCTGCGTCGGCGTACTTGGAGAAGCCCAGATAAGGCGTGTGAAGGTCTTTGCCGAGGGGTCTGAGTGTGAGAGCGTTCATCTTGCCCACCGTAGCCTTCCACAGGCCCTGTCCTGTAGGAATCGTATTGCCAAAGTGCATATTAAGAGCGTAAACAAACACCACGATAGCGGAGACTACAAATATGGCCGCCTGCACGCCTTGGGTGCCTCCTTGGAGAAAGCCGCGGGGCTCCACAGCGATGGCAATGCAGTAGGCCACAAAGAACATGTGGTAGAGGCCCTCCAGCAGGCTCTTCTGACAGCTGAATACCGCCAAGACGAAAAGCAGCACAGAGAAGACGGCGGGCAAAGGAACGGGGGAATAGGGCTGGACGGAGTACAGGGTCAGGAGCGCTACGTAGCCCTCGGCAAACCTCAGCAGAGCCATGAAGCCGGAGAAGGTGGCAGCGAGTGTGTCCATGGCGCGGTAGGAGAGGACACACACACCCAGCTGGAAGGCCCCAGCTGTCCACAGCCAGGGCACGTGACCCACTGAGAGCTGAGGAACCACACCCACCAGCGGACAGGCTATGACACAGGCAGCCAGTAGGTTCATCACCAGGCTCACTAAGGCCCTACTGGTGCCCTCTGGGCTCTGCTGCGTTGTGGTTAAGGACTTCTTAACCACTTCTCTTTGCAGTTAAGGACTTTCTCTTTGCAGTTCCACGTTACCGTGGGTGATACAAGACAACAGCCGTCCAACGCCAAAGTAAACACCCACCAGACAGACCAAGAGGTAGTTTGCAGCCGTGGCGGATTGGCCGAAGCCGGCGGCTGACAGACCTGCTATTTGATGGGCACATGCTAGGCTAATGCTAAGGGATATGATAAAGGGAATGACTCTCTTGGCTAAGACTGCTACGATAGCTATGAGGAGGAGTGCCAGAGTGAAAGCGGCCAGGCCGGGAACCAGGCTTGGTCTCAACTCATCAGGCTGAAGGACCTCTTGTCCTGCTAGTATGTACACCAGGCCTGAGCCACACCATAGGCCTGACACTGTCAGACACACCAGGGGGAACAGGGTGCCTTGGGAGAGACTCAGGACACCTGGAAAAGAAGGAGGGAGGGGGATAAGTTTCACACACATTAATAAATGAATGAAGGAAATCCGCAAAAAAAGCAGTTGAGTGGAACATGAAACAAACCTGCGTATGCTATAACAGCAGCAACGACTAGGAGCAGAATGCCCAGTGCAGTCTGGGGGATGAAGTCTTCCCCAGGAGTGCTGGCATAGTTGTTCACTAGCAGCAGCAGGGAACCTGTAGTTCAACAAAAAGCGTTCTATCAAGAGTTCTATCTGCATCACTGTCATTTCTAAATAGAATGACCTCCGACATGTACACTGGTGCACCTCCTTATGGCCTACTCAGTACACTGCAGTGGACTTTAAAATAATAAAATAAATAGTACATAACAGGCCTACTGTAACATATCATTCATTACAATTTTTATTTCTCCACAATTAAACGGAATTCTACAATAATTATTCAGTAAAATATGATATAGGCCTAATAATAATTCTGTGATACTAAAGGCTATTACACTATAGGGCTTACTTCAGATAAGTGCAAATTAGAGGCAAAAACGAGGTGCCGGCTGCCGCAAACAAAATACACACAATGTCTTACCACCGGAGATCCCCAGAAGGCCAACTGAAAAATGAAGAGCCTGCGAGTCTTGAGCCATGCTGATAACATAATGTCGTATCCGTCCTCATCGTTATATAGTCACACTGGGCACAGTCCTTGACGTCACGCCTTTCCCGAGAGGGGTGACGTCATGGACTGGGTGTACAGTTCAGTGAAGAAGAGGCGTTCCTTGCCCGGAACGATAGGCCTAATAGAGATGGATCAGTTCCCCCCTCCCATTCATTGCCACATAGGTCTACACATAGGAGCAGGAGGAGGAGGAGGAGGAGGAGGGGGGAGAGGAGGAGGGAGCCTATAAAGACTCCGCATGATTGTTCAAGGCGCAGTGTTCAGTGTTCAGTGTTCAGTGTTCAGTGTTCGTGTCAGTGTTCGGTGTTCAGCTCTCAGCTCTCAGCTCTCAGCTCTACAAACACAAAGCTCTTATAACCCTACAGAACAAACCCCTGAAGGTAAGTCAACTTTAACTTTTAACAGCTAATAGAATTATAGAATAGAATTAAAGTTTTTTACGCTTCTTCTTGCCCCTGTTGAACATGACAGAGACTATTTGAGAATTATTATTGAAAGAATATATATATATTATTATTATTGTTGTATGTTTTGTTTCTGACATGTTCAATAAAATAAATAATAAAAAAAATAGAACTTACGCACACAAAGCTCCGGACACAATATTAAAAAGCTATAGTGGGCCCATAACCTCGATGTTTATTTGTTTTAATTGTTTTTCTTTATCCATTAAACATCATCTACATTATTGTAAAACGGACTGATCTAGTCTTCCTTGCTGATTTTTAAAAAAAAGTTTCCTAACCAACAAAAGACTCGCCAAATGTTTTGTAGGATATCGGCAAATGTTGGAGCCTTAAATGTTGGTGTCCTCACCGGACACCCTTGCAAAATACATCTCAATGTTTCCAACCGGGATACATAACGGTTAGATACTATAAAAACATAAAGCTGGGAGTTTGATCCAAGCAGACTAAAATAACGTCTCCTTCCCGGTTCCTCAAAGCGGTTGTTTGTTCGGTGTCAGATGTGCTACCATGGTAACGGGTCTCCAGTGGATTCATTACCTCGCACCTAACCTTGGTTCATTTCTAACGTGAACCTACCAGCTGGTCAATAGATGAATACTGCCATGGCCTGCTTAGACATGGAGAATTCATCAACATGCTAGAGAATCAACCAAGATTGAATATAGGCTACTACAACTATATATGTATGTGTGTATATATATATATATATATATACTATATATAATATTAATCTAAATAAGCTTTGATATCAAGGGAATATACAATACAATAACAATAATGATAATATAATAATATAATATAACTTTTTCATATATCAAAAAATATATATACATTAATATTAATATAGAACATGTATAATATATATGTAATACACATCATATTTAGGAACAATATAAATGTGAACAAATACATATTGTATTTGGCCCCCAGTGACCCTGTGTGTGTGTGTGTGTGTGTGTGTGTGTGTGTTTCATGTGTATTTTTGTGTGTGTGTGTGTGTGTGTGTTTCATGTGTATTTTTGTGTGTGTGTGTGTGTGTGTGTTTCATGTGTATTTTTGTGTGTGTGTGTGTGTGTGTTTCATGTGTGTTTTTGTATGTGTGTGTGTGTGTGTGTGTGTGTGTTTCATGTGTGTGTGTGTTTTGTCCCACAGGAAGCATGGTGAAGCGTGTGGCCGTGCTGCTCTCAGGCTGCGGGGTGTACGACGGCACAGAGGTCCACGAGGCCTCCGCCGTGCTGGTGCACCTCAGTCGCGCCGGAGCCAAGGTATGACGTGCTGGTAGACCTTTAGTCTCCCAGGAGCCAAGGTACGATGTGCTGGTAGACCTTTAGTCTCCCTGGAGCCAAGGTATGATGTGGCCTAAAGGTTAGTTAGCAGCGATCCGTAGGCCAGACGTATGCCACTCGCATCCCTCGCCCCCTTGTTAGATCACAGAGTGGTCTAGTCAGTCAGGTATGGTAGGTTTGACCTCCCAAGCCGAAAGGGTCTAGGTTTTGAACCCCAGTGTCTGCAGTCTACCTGTAGGCATTGAGCAAGATGCCGAACACCTAGCTGTGTCGTACATCCTACAGAATGGGGGGGGAAACACGGGCTAAAGTGCTTGATCACTTAATAGAAAAGGCTTAAGGCAACTTAACTCGGAAACCTTCGATATGCTATTAAAAACACAAGATACAAGATACAAGATGTTTTATATTAGATTATAGATTATATACAATACAAATGAACATAAAAGGAACAAACAGTAACATTGATCATTTAACATTCAAGATTCAAGATGTTTTTATTTGCCATTCACAAGTGTGATGGAATGATTACTCCCCATTCCCCCATGAATTTCCACAACAACGCTATACTATACTATAAACAACACTATATACTACCTACGATATGCTGTACTATATACGATAAACAACACTATATACTATACTATGTACTATACTACATACTATAAACAACACTATACTGTTACAATACTCATACTTATGGTCTCTTCCCGGCCGTACCAGGTGCAGATGTTTGCTCCAGACTCAGACCAGATGCATGTGGTGAACCATTGTGAGGGGAAGCCGGCGGACGGCAAGCGCAACGTGCTGCAGGAGAGCGCCCGCATCGCCCGGGGGGACGTGTCCGACCTGGCCAAGTTAGACGTGGGGGCCTTCGACGCCCTCGTCATCCCAGGTGGGGTCGGGTCCCCATTCACAGAGCATATATCCCGGAACATTCTAACTCACCGAAACCGAGTGCCCTCTGGTTTTATTTTGTATTTTTGTACCTCTTTAGTTATGTCTGTATTCTGTCATTCAAATCATTGATGTACAGTATGTGGTTTCATTTTAACCGATTCCCCCCCCCTGAATGTCCTTCCCTGATCCAGGGGGCTTCGGGGTGGCTAAGAACCTGAGCGACTGGGCCGTGAAGGGCCAGGAGTTCACCGTCCAGCCCCAGGTGGAGAAGATCATCAAGGCCTTCCACCGGGCCGGCAAGCCTCTGGGCATGTGCTGCATCTCCCCCGTGCTGGCCGCCAAGGCCCTGCCTGGCTGTGAGATCACCGTGGGCCAAGACAAAGAGTGTGAAAAGTACAGTGACTTTTATCATCCACCCGCAGACTATTTTATATGCTATTATCCATCAATCGATCAATCATGAATCAAACTTTATTTACACAAGGCTGAAGTTTGTTTAACAGTGTTAAACAAACAAGTCAAACATAAACACAATTGAATCAGAATCAGAACGACAGAGAGATCGTATCCTGAGGGTAGGAGTGGAACATGCTAACCCTAATCCATACGTTGTCCTTGTCTCAGGTGGCCCCACGCCCGGACGGCGAGCGCCCTGGAGGAGATGGGCTGCAAGCACGTGAACAAGGAGGTGGGAGAAGCCCACGTGGACATGAAGAACAAGCTGGTCACCACCGGCGCCTTCATGTGCAACGCTCCCGTCCACCAGGTGTTCGACGGCGTGGGCGTGATGGTCTCAGAGGTGCTCAGACTGGCCTAGGAGGACGTGTCCCAGTGTGGGGTTTGTGGGTTTGACTGCTGGGTTTTGATCCATTTTAAACACGGATGGAACCGTCTGCTCCTCGACTGCCTAATCATACGCTGTTTCAACCGATATGTAATAAAATATTTCAAACACGATGCAGTACTCTATGTGTCTTATTGATATTGAAATCAATTATTTATTTAAAACAGTAGATTGGTAAATGATATATATATATGTGGTAACTAAATGTAATCATTGTAATTATTATATTGCAGTGTGTCATATTAGTGTAATTAAAAGTTAAATGTGAACCTTAAGCACATACAATTACTTGGCGAATGACTTCCTACTTAACTTAAATAACTTAAATACAGTAGCTTTTGAAATATGTTTTCTTCTACGTTTTCAGGGAGGTAAATCTATAATCTATACTTGATTAATCCCAGATGGGGAATTGGGTGTCAGATCAAATGCAAAAGGCAGTGATATAAAAGTACAATCTCTAGTTCCATTATAATTAAAATAACGAATTGAATAATGATATATTGACCATATATACATTATTGATAATACTCACATGGTGTAATGGGCATGTTTCAAGAAGAATATATGATATGTTCTTATCATTAATATGGTCTTTAGGAAGAATTGTTGAAGGTACTGGGTGGAATGTCTCATCCCAGTATAGCGCTGTACTGAGGCAGTGCCATACTGAATATATACATGGATTTATATGGATGAGTTAGAAAGTATATCATAAAGGACGTCAATGTTGCATGGGCTACAGAGAGTGCACACACTATTTTGAACCGCGACTGGCATCGTTATAAACTGTTATATGTTGTATAAAACGTTCTACATCTTTGGCAGTACAATGTTGGCATATATTCAAGAGATTTTACAATGAGATGCCTGAGATACAATCGGCTAATTAAAATATGAGTCGAAGTCTGTCCACTTACTGCAACATTTGCACTCTGGTTAGATGCCAAATTAATTTGGCTGTACTGTACTTGACAATGATAATGACAATACATTTTAATCTAATCTAATCTTATCTAATATATATCATCCATTAGACACTTTATTGTTATTTTTTTATTGATAGCATTGTTATAGTACAGTGTTGTTTATAGTATATTGTATAGTATATTGTAGATAGAATATAGTGTTGTTTATAGTATTGTATAGTATAGTTTAGTATTGTATAGCATTATTGTAGAAATTCTGAATGCGTAAGTGAATGGGGAGTTTTGTATATATGGCGAAAATGAAGAATCTTGGATCTCGAATCTTGCTTGAAATAATGTACCATAACACTTCATCTCGTGGTGTTTGACTGCAAGCTAAATGGTTCTGAGTTGTGGGTTAGAATACCTAGAGTCTCGAGGCAAGATGCCTCACCTGTACCTGTTTATTCATGACATATATATGAAAGAGAATCAAGTCACTATGGATAGCGTTAATAGTAGAATAGTAAAACATAAAAGTCTAACAACACTGTAGGCCCATTTGCTTTTGCTTTCTTTTTATTTGACAGATAAATACAGATAGATGAATAAATAAAGATAGATTCATACAGATACAGATAGATACATAAAGATAGATAAATCAGGATAGATAAACTGCACGACAGATAAACCAAATTATTGTCAAACAGACAACACAACAAATATATCATTTCTGTATTACTTTCATTGTGTATACAGTCCAACAACATAACATTTTAGTACAATTTTAGTAATGTTCAGAGGAACACGATATACAGGTATATACATGTATATGCAGGTATATACAGGTATATACATGTATATGCAGGTATATACAGGTATATACTGTATATGCATAGTGTTCCTCTGAAGGAAATACAATACGATAGATAGTAAATAGTAAGGGAAGAGTTTCAGCTGGAAAAATTATGAAACTCGTCTGTTCCACTGGCCAACAATGTTGCATGGAACTTCCTCGGGCGATCAGGGTCCTATGTGTGTGTGTGTGTGTGTGTGTGTGTGTGTGTGTGTGTGTGTGTGTGTGTGTGTGTGTGTGTGTGTGTGTGTGTGTGTGTGTGTGTGTGTGTGTGTGTGTGTGTGTGTGTGTGTGTGATTGGAGGGTGGTGAGGGGAGAGAATATAGTCAGTAACCTAACCATGCGCATAGCCACTAGCCAGGACCTTGTCATCAGAGTGAGCGAGTATGGTTTGCTATACTCACATGAATGGGGTATGCACACGGTGGGACGTAACGTATCACCAAACCGCAGCGCCTCCTCTGGGACGTGTTGGGGTCACTGGCGTGGACCAGGAATCCATCATGGATCTGGTACAAGTTCACACAAGACGGTGAGTATTGACCAAAGAATTGTATTGGATGTCCTTTCACATATAGCATCTCACTTATTGAATCTATAAATAGAGTGGACGTAGACTTCGTTGCACTTGCACGTTGCTCTACGACCTGCGTATTGTTTCCCCATTCATAAAACATCCATATAATATTAGAATATTACTTTTAAGACGCACATGACAAAAAAAACCACTGGATATGTTCAATGTTCGAACGTGGCTTGATAGAGTGTCTCAGTAGTATGCAAGAGAGGTTAAGTATTAACAATATAGCCAAGGCCTCTCATATATACAACACAACAAACGCTGATGACTTACAGACATCTGTCCCGCCAGCAGGGGGCAGAGTAGAGCCTTCTCGCTCTCCACCAGCTCCTCTGGGATCTCCTGGTTGACGGACAGCATGTTGCCGTGGCGCGACGCCAGCTGGTGCGTTAACATGCCGCCGTGGTGACTCCCTGTTGGAGCAATCAGACGACACCGGTATATACATCATTGGTGGAACAATTGGATGTTGAAAGAAAGAAAGAGAGATAGAAAGAAAAAGAAAATAAAGAAATGCAGAATGAAAGAAAGAAAAAATGAAAGAAAGGAAGAAAGGAGGAAAAGAAAGGAATGTTGAAAAAAAGACAGAATGAAAGAAAGAAAGGGAGAAAGGAAGAAAATAACTTACGGCCTTAAACGTCTCGCAGCCATCTTGGTTCTAAACACTAGCTTAGTCACCTGGCGGTGAACCGAGTTAAAAGCGAAAAAGAGAAGCGGTGTTACCTGGAATGACCTTCAGAGCTCCATTATCCTCCAGTGAGTCGTCCAGAGCCAGCCACACAGAGAGGACGGGGCCTCCATCGATGCCCCAATATCTGCACACACACACACACACACACACACACACACACACACACACACACACACACACACAGTTATTCAATATTATCAGCCATGTCTTATTGAACCCAGACACCTAATACATAACATAGTGAATAGTGAGAGATAGTGTACCTCATGTCCTGATGCCAGGCCACATAGGGCAGTTGAGCGTCCTGGAGCCTCCCGCCGGTTGGATCTGTTACCGGTTCCTGTACCGGGTATTTACAGATGAAGCGGGAGTCCAGCAGCAGGACATCAGGCCCGATGATGGCTCTGATCACCTCCAGTAGCCGGGGGTTCATGGCCAGACCCATCACCCACTGGTACTGCAGGTGAACATTATGCAGGCTGTACTGGGTGTACTCCTTCCCTGTGTGGTGGAGGGAAAGTCGTCGTGTTGTGATGTTGTGTTAATACTGGCAATTAATAACCAAGTTAGTCACGACTGAGCTCTTCCTGTGATCTTATGTAGAGTTTGAAGTGATGTTTGAGGAAATGGCTGCACACACACACACACACACACACACACACACACACACACACACACACCGCTCCTACACTCGTCCCTAGTGTAGTCAGTGGGCTTCTCACCAAACTCCTCCTCCAGGGTAGAGAAGGCCTGCCTGGTGGCATGCAGCTCAGCAGGGTTCAACACAGGCAGCCCTGAGATGAACCCCTGCTGGTTGTAGGTCTCCTGTAGCGTACTCATGTCCGGCGCCTGGGGAATACGGGGCAATTGAAGCACTTTTAATTGGTTTGTTTGCCTTGTCTCGTTTATGAGTCTATGTCGATATTTGTGTGTACGAGAGAGAAAGAGAGAAAGAGAGAAAGAGAAAGCAAAGAGAGAGCGAGCGAGCGAGCGAGCGAGCGAGAGAGAGAGAGAGAGAGAGAGAGAGAGAGAGAGAGAGGGGGGGGGGGGAGAGAGGGGGGGAGAGAGAGAGAGAGAGAGAGATAGCGTAGAAAGAGAGAAAATAGAGATACAAAAACAGAAATCAAAGGACAGTAAAGAGAAGGGGAATACAAATACGTGTTTTATTATCAATGATACATTGACCTTCATTGAACTGTTCAGCACCCTACCTGTGTGTTGCCTGCTGTGGTCCTTTGGCCTGTGCTGTTCTCTCCTTGGCTCTGCAGCTTGTTCCTCAGAGGGCTTAGACTGTTTAACTTGTGGCCTGCAGGTACTTATATACTGCTCACACCTATATACTGCTCAGACTGCAGGGCTGGGAAGTTCCCAGTAGGGTATTTACTGTAGGCGTGAGCGTTCTGTTTCAGTAGAGCATGAGCACTTACAATGGGTTACTCAGGAACCATTACTAATCGATCACACCTTCCAATAGTGGTCTATAGTGTTCCCCCTTATTTCCTGTTCTATTGTTGTGTTTATCATCCTCATGTTGCAGGAGCCGCCCATTCTCCATGAAAGACGTTTACGTTTAAGTGTGTTGCCATTCCGGGAACAACGAATGATGTAATTATGACAATACACCTTTTACAGGTAAGTTCCCCGCACACTCCTCCCCCCTGGTCAACACTACCTCATTGATCCAGTAAAACGGCTGAAGGCTCTCTTTGTGTTTGGGTTATATGCAGGTATCACAGGAGGATATAAAGATTGTGTTAATGTTAATGTGTCTGGGTGTGGATGGATTTCCCGGAGGGGTGGTTTATTTTGGGAAGGGTGCTGTCTAGCAGCATGACAGAGTTTAACGACCAGACTATGGACCCCAACCCAAATGCACGACTCGAGACAAAAGTATCAAAATAAAGAGTTTTTACTGATGAAATGCAAAGTACCAAATAACAAAAACCTGACAATGGCGTAGCAAGACTTGAAAACCAAGTGCTGGTTCTCTGACATGAAACAAGACAAACTGGCACCGAACAAAGGAAGACTATTTAAACACAAGGTAACAGGGAACAGGTGGAAACCATCAGGTGGGGGGCAGACAATCACACAGGTGGTAAAACATGAGGAGAAAAGTTAGATTTCAAAATAAAACAGGAAATCACGAAACACCACAAGCACAAGACAAAAACTAATGAAATGAACTTAACATGATTTTCTGGACATGACACAGGAACATTTCAGCTGCTCTGACAATGGGCCCAGTTCTGTTTTAGCCGATAAAGAAGTCGTCACTAAACAATCTCACATTATGATTAACATTTTATTAAGATTGTGATCATCTGGGTGGGACCTGATCTCAACACATGTCATTTAGGCAGTGGTGTTTTTGTGTGAAAATAATATATTTTTCATTATTCATTGTTAGATACATACACATATACATGTTCACGCCATAACATAAATAACATTTATTATATTAATTATTCAAAAAATATATAGACATTTTAAATATATATATTTAAAAATACGTTTTAAACTCATGTTATAAGTATATTTTGAGTTCATTACTTAAAACACTTATTTTACTTTACTTAAAAGAGATACAAAATCTGTAATATCAACCTAAAAATAACATGAAAAAGCTATTAGCAATTAAATCTTCAGTTTATAATCACATTTAGTAGTCCTATTCATTTTGTGAACTGTGAACCATGGCCACACAAGGCTGGAGCACCGCTACCTGGAGTCAAACGG
>CM051001.1:34126155-34141155 GCA_027704905.1 Muraenolepis orangiensis
TCCCTGTCTCTCCTCCTGTTCCCTGTCTCTCCTCCTGTTCCCTGTCTCTCCCCCTGTTCCCTGTCTCTCCCCCTGTTCCCTGTCTCTCCTCCTGTTCCCTGTCTCTCCCCCTGTTCCCTGTCCCTCCTCCTGTTCCCTGTCTCTCCTCCTGTTCCCTGTCTCTCCCCCTGTTCCCTGTCTCTCCCCCTGTTCCCTGTCTCTCCCCTTGTTCCCTGTCTCTCCCCCTGTTCCCTGTCTCTCCTCCTGGCCCTGGTACACATCATCCTATAACACAACGTATATATATATATATATATATATATATATATATATATATATATATATATATATATATATATATCCCACTGTGTCAAAACCAGTTGACATTATTTCTAGTAAAAATTGCAATCAACATGAAAACATGTTTTCATTGATCGTCATTGATCGTCTGATGTGATTCATGATGCATCACCTGAGCGAAACACATGTTTTTGTTGTGTATATTCTGTTGTAGGCCTACATATACCTACGTATTTATACACTTCACTACACAAACAGCATATACATCTTGTTTGTTAGAATCCAGTTAACTGCCAACATTTCCCATCATCACATCACGGTGTCAAGCGTGGTGTCCGTTAACAAACAGGGCACCTTCCCCTCCTCTTCACCGGGGAACTTCATTACATTCCTCCTTTTCATAGTCAAACACAAAGCACAATAACAAATCAAATCCAATATAGAAGAACCCAAATTAGTTTTTCGCAAAATATATCGAACAGCCTCCCCCGGCTGCAAGCTATTACAATCCCCTACCCTTCGGGAAGATACTCCTCGGAGACATACACACCAGGGCTTCAGAGTGTCGTCGGGTCCCTGGCTCCGTGGGGGGCGGACGCCGTGGTTCGTAGACGGCGGATCCTTCTCTGTAACCGACGTTACGTGTGACACGGACGGTGACAGCGGCGTCAGCGAGTCTTCCTCCATAGCTCCAGCAAAATCACCGACCGAATGAGCTGAAAATAAACGTGAAAATGGGAAGATAAAGAGAGGGCCTGGAGCGGTCTGTCGACGCGTGAGCGAACACGCAGGCTTGTGGCGTTAAAGCAAATAGGGTTTTTTATCTGTTGTCGAGTAGAGAGGAAGAGGAAAGAGGAAGTGACCTAGAATGGCCTTGTTACGTCTCGGTTAGGGCACTGTGGAAACTCCATTGATGCTTAGCAACACAATTTAGTGTATTTTTTTGTGTTGTTGTTCCTGCGTGCACTCACGCCTGAGTGTGCACGTGAGCAGTCGATTTGCGTCGTCATGGAAACATTGATTGGTGTGTGTGACTGTTGTTGTTAGTGTTGGATTTGTAACGGATTGATTCAAACCTGTTAAAAGCCAGAGGTGTGCCTTCACACCCTCGGAACGTTATTGACCAATCAAGACCAATTTACAGTAACGACACTGTGGTGGTATAAGTGTGTATATGTCTTTGTCTGTGTCTATGTGTGCGTGGCTTGTGCCAGGCTTGTTGATAGAGAATCATAATGCGTGAGAGTGTGCAAGGTCAAGTAATGACCCCCCCCTCCGATGTGCAAATGTTTAATTCTGCCCGGCAACGACTGAGCTAATGATGAATATGTATGTGAACACACAGTGAGTGCTGCTGCAACAACAGGTGAATGATCAAGCCACACGGTCAGCCAAGGCCCATTCAGGTGAATGAAAGGATTTAGTTGATTATGTTGGACCAGGCTCGGCCAAGCAGACATTTAGGGGGAAGATAATTGATCAGCTGATCATGCTGCATGTTCCCCAGTACGGCAGGAGGCCAATTCAGGACACAACAATCAAACTAATAACTCCTTCTCATTCATTAGCCAATAACAATGGTAAAGTGCAGCTCATGTTGGCACAATGGATGACATAAAACAAACCCAGCTCTTTGGAGAGATGTGTTGTGTATCGGTTCAGACAGTCTGACAACAACAACTATTTTTTTCCAACTATCTTTCTCCTCAAAACAAAATGGCTAAGCTTGGACTTTTTTGAGTCCGTGACCTGAGGGTAAAACAAACAGTCCCACCCCACCAAATTAAAAAGAAGCCAACAGCCTTCACCCGTTCCCGTCCATCTCCCCACATGTCCAGCCAGGCCACGGGCTTCATGCTGGAGCACTGTGAGGAGCGCTGTGAGCTCCGATGGAGGACGCGGGCGGCCATGCGGTGCTTCTATTGATCCATGAGGCCTGCGCCGATGCCCAGGACAAATGGGCTGTCGTCCGCACCAGGTGAGGGTTCAGGCTGACCTGAGAGGAAGTCACCAGGTGAGGGTTCAGGCTGACCTGAGAGGAAGTCACCAGGTGAGGGTTCAGGCTGACCTGAGAGGAAGTCACCAGGTGAGGGTTCAGGCTGACCTGAGAGGAAGTCACCAGGTGAGGGTTCAGGCTGACCTGAGAGGAAGTCACCAGGTGAGGGTTCAGGCTGACCTGAGAGGAAGTCACCAGGTGAGGGTTCAGGCTGACCTGAGAGGAAGTCACCAGGTGAGGGTTCAGGCTGACCTGAGAGGAAGTCACCAGGTGAGGGTTCAGGCTGACCTGAGAGGAAGTCACCAGGTGAGGGTTCAGGCTGACCTGAGAGGAAGTCACCAGGTGAGGGTTCAGGCTGACCTGAGAGGAAGATAATAACATGAAGACCACAGAACTATGTGGTGTCACATGATACACTATGTTGGAAAGTTGTGTGTGTGTGTGTGTGTGTGGTGTGTGTGTGTGTGTTATGTGTGTGTGAGAGAGAGAGTATGTGTGCGTGTGTTGTGAGAGAGGGAGAGAGAGAGAGTGTGTGTGTGTGTGTGTGTGTGTGAGAGAGAGAGAGAGAGAGAGAGGGAGAGATAGAGATATATGAGTATGTGTGTGTGTGTGTGCGTGTGTTTGTGTGCGTGCGTGTGTATGTGTGTTCACTGTTGTTCATATTGTTGGGTCATGGTTGTAGGTAAACAAGGTAAACAAGGTAAACAAGGTAAAAAATGAATACATTCCCTAACTACAGGATAACAACACATGTTGGGCTTGGTGTCCTTCATTTGGATCAGCTGGCTTTTGTTTTCTTATCATTTCTCATTTGCACAAGTGGATGAAGCTCTTTGTATTTCTACAGTGGACCATTCTACATGTTGTTGATTTGAAACCTTTACAGACACTCATCTGTACAGTTGACAACTGCTGGCCACATTTGCTTTAGCCTATTATAAGCTTACATATATTGACCCACCAAACCCTAGGGTCACAAATCAGAACCATCAAACCCTAGTGTCAAATCAGACCCACCAAACCCCAATGTCAAATCAGACCCACCAAACCCTAGTGTCAAATCAGACCCACCAAACCCCAGTGTCAAATCAGACCTACCAAACCCTAGTGTCAAATCATACCCACCAAACCCTAGTGTCAAATCAGACCCACCAAACCCTAGTGTCAAATCAGACCCACCAAACCCCAGTGTCAAATCAGACCTACCAAACCCTAGTGTCAAATCATACCCACCAAACCCTAGTGTCAAATCAGACCCACCAAACCCTAGTGTCAAATCAGACCCACCAAACCCTAGTGTCAAATCAGACCCACCAAACCCTAGTGTCAAATCAGACCCACCAAACCCATGTCTCTCACACACTAGTGTGTGACACTAGGCCTTGGCCTTCGGTCACAGCGACGGACAGGCCATCTGGAGCACTGGGAGCTTTCCCGGTTGGGCGACTTGACAATCAGGGCAGATGCAATGCAAAATATAGATAACCCAAACTAAATATACCAAAACATTGATATAACCGGGTGCTGTGCTCCTAGTTTTCCGATCTGTCCACTGGAATTTGGGACGTGAGCTAAAACTACGGCGGCCACATCAATTGCCTTTCAACCTCAGAGATATGGCTCGTGGGCAGTGGTGGAAGTAGGTCACTAAGGGTCATTTTTATGGGCTCCAATAAAAATATTATATATATACATGTACATATATTACTTATATTACCCAAATTCCAATATGAACCAAAATCCCTACATAAAATAAGTGTGATATTTGAACACTGATAAAAAATTCTGTGGATTCCTGTTCAGATAAATAGTGTCATATAACTCAAAAATACCACATTTAATTAATCCTTACTTTGAAACATTTTAATCTGCATGTGGATTTCTGGGATATCTGCTAGGGGTTCTGGGATAACAATTGAATGAAAGCTAATATGGCTTGTTTTGAACATACCGTACGCAAGACTTGCTGATGCTTTGCGATTAATGTTAGTCGATCAGGGATTGCTAAATGAAAGCAAATGTTGCCTCAATGTGAGATATTGTAGGATGTCAGGATGAAGAAGACAGGACATGTCTTGGTTTGGTATTCGGGTTTGGTTTTAGTGTTTAGCTTTAGGGTTTGGTTTTCGGATTAAGGTTTGGCTTTTACTCCTGTTATGCTCAAACCGGGGGGATGTCTGTTTACATTTTAATGACTTGTAATGCCTTTAATATTTCTGTCTTGAAATTGACGGCCGTCCCAATCCTGTAGTGCGAGGTGCTCAGAGATCAGTTCCAAGAACGCTGAGCACAAATAGCCAATGAAAATTGATCTGAAAAAGCGACGTGGGAGAATTTAAATGTAAAACCCTGAATCCAATTTCACCCAAAACTGCCAAAGCCGTAACATGTATTTTTTATGTGTATTATAATAACTTAATAAAAATATAGATTTGTATTTCCCGGATGACTGAGGCTAGTCTCCTTCAATCCTGGAGGGTTGGCAGCCCTACTTATGTTTGGAAATATGTGGGAAAAGTGGTTGGAGGCAATGCTGTTTTAGATAGTAGGTTGTGGTTTGGTCTGGGTGAATTCCACTGGCTTTTACATTGAGTGCAGCAGCGGTTGTATGGTTTATGACTCTCCTCTTGACACTGGATCATTCTTCTTCATCCCTCCTCTATGCCTCCTGCCTTGGGCCTTGCTGGTGGCTATCAGAGTACATTCTCTGGCTCTGGTTCATGTTTTTTGTGAGCTCATTCTCCTTCTCTCAAGCTGTGCATGCCAGAGCTTCATTTAGGAAGCTTGTCATTTTGGATTGATTCCACTTCTGACCATCACTAAGTTCTTGGTCCAGTCTTCCTTATCATTTCAATGTTTGGTAGTATATGCAAATTTACAATGTTTACCTGTATGTTGCCTCAACCCACATCTCCCCACTATTGTTTTCCACCGGATGTTAGGTTTGGTGAGTTGGGGTAAGATTAAGTATCAGCTGCCCAGAGACACAAGAGAGCATCGATACCAACTGCAGGCATTTCTCACACTTTGTCCCTAATGTGGAGAGATAGAGGTTGAACCTCTGCATTAGGAGTTAAGACTGACAGTTTCTCGTGTCACCTTGGACGACCCCTTCTGCATATGCTCAGTGAAAACAAACACAGTGACATTCACTCTGGTATAAAGGCCCTTTTCTCTTGTGTGGATTTTGTTCTGTCAGGTCTTTAAACTGTCTCTGTGATTGCTATGAATTGATTGGTTGCTATGAGACGTGAACAGAAATCCAGCAGATAGTAACAAATGTCATGAGGAAGGACAAACTGCTATCAATTAAAACAATGTTGTGTACGGAGTGTTTAATGAGCTGCTCGGTGTTGATGTGAACAACATGAACTCAATCCAGCTCCACCAAGGACAGGGAAGAGTGGAGTGAGATTGTAGCCACTGTGCTCGTTTTACAAATAAGACTAGATAAATATCTAAATGTAACCCAGGTTTACAGGTTTAAAATAGTAAACCATAAGGAAATAATAACCAAAACATTCTTTACAGTTTTTATTTATATTTGATTGAGAATAAAATAAAACAGATTCAATCACAAGATATAAAGAATAAAACAAAATATATAAAGATGCATTAAGTATTATTTATTTAGTATTCATACAGGTAATACAGGTAATTCAATACAGGTAAGTATTCACCTGTATTCATACCTGTAAATGGGATGAAGATTAGGATAGAGTAGACGCAGGAAATGAAGTACGAATTCAGAACTAGATTCGTCAGCACCAAGAGAAGACATTTTGAACAAGAAACCTAATAAAGGCTCATAGTTTCAAAGCAATACTGTATATAGTTATGATGCGATTGATTGAAACATTTGTTTGCCGTTTACCAACGGTGTTATACGTTGTATGTGGACAAGGACCAGAAGTAGATGGCGAGCCACCCAATATAAGACACATGGATTCAATCAACAAAGGGTTCACACGGTTCACTTCTATTTTTTCAATTTCCCTCGGATTTGTAAGGATTACTTTGATTTAATTTTGAATGAACGGATTGATTAGAACTGAACTCGCTAAATAACTGAGAAAGTACATGTTAAGGTATATTGTAAATGTTTATTACTGTGACTTGAGTTTAGTTGATATTGCCTGTATTGTTGAAGATTGTTATGTGATGTGTAACTCCAATTATCGGAATATAATCAATTAAAGTAGGATCATATCTTTCTAAGTAAAACTTAGTTTATTCATTATTATAGTATTATTAGAATTATTATTAAATAAGGCTTTATTTCTAAATAGGACATTGAAAGACCAATTTGTCTGGACCAAATTGGAAATAAACAAAGTGAACCTTTGATTTATGGGTTTTGGAATTCACTGAATGTAAAACTAGTTGTGTAACAGCCAGTTGCATGTTGATTTGTTTACTAGAACAGCTTTACATAAAGTTTAGATTAATGTCTTGAGTCTGGGTGGATACCTGGGGAAAAGGGGTTTATTTTCTTTCTTTCAATTCATATTTGTGTCGACCAATCATGTTGCTGTTGCCTATAAAAGGATTCAAATTAACACTTTATAAACTGGCCACTGTAGAAATACCCTTATTAAAATCCCCTTCTGAAAGTTTCGTCCACTTGTGCGAATCAGTTCCTCTTCAGTAAAATATGTGTAACGAAACGGGAGGCGAGGCGTAACCCTGCCCCTTCAATGTTTGGTGTCTGGCTTTCGCTTTGTGCTGTCTCCGGAGGCCAGATTACCACTGCACTAATATAACCCAGTCTGGAGAGGTCAAGTCTTAATACACTTACACTTGTCCACGGTTAGTTTCAGTCCAGTGTATTGTGAAACTCCTTGTTCTTCCCCAAAACAAACAATGATATTCAAGATATGGCTGGTAAGCCTTCCGCTCGTGAGGTCAGCCCTGGGATAAGGATGACGTTCACCGATGACTTACTTATTCACGACCCCCTTTCTGTTCTTTGAGTGACAGCTAAAGGGGGAACCCATGGCGAAGCGACCACTCTCTCCATAATGTCACCTGACAATTGGGCTTTGAGTTCATCAATTTGAGTCAACCAATGGACTCCTTTGTACTTTAATTCTGTTGTTCTGGCATTTGGCTTGAACAACCAAGCCAGCCTCTATCATATATGTGTGTGTGTGTGTGTGTGTGTGTGTGTGTGTGTGTGTGTGTGTGTGTGTGTGTGTGTGTGTGTGTGTGTGTGTGTGTGTGTGTGTGTGTGTGTGTGTGTGTGTGTGTGTGTGTGTGTGTGTGTGTGTGTGCACGCGCGTGTGGGATTAACTGCACCTCTATTGTGTGCTGCATGACAGCCCGAGGGACTGTGACCACGAGTTCCTGTTAGAGCTTCTTTGACATATCACATTAGAAGGCGACTATAACGGCATCACTTTCACTTGCCGCCAATTACAAGAGATTTAGCGGTTTGTATGCAATAGTGTATTTTTCTTCTTGGTTTTACATTGTGTTATTGTGAAGATTAAAGACACTTGTTCATTTGTAAACAAAATACAATTTAAAAAAGCATCCTGTGAGAGACAGCAAGTGCAGGTAATCAATCCTTAGAAGCAACTGATGTCAGCCAAATGACTGCCATTACTTTCACATCGATACCAGAGATATAAACACTATTCCTCTCTCCTACATCCATGGTCACTTGCATTTCATTGAGGAAAACTTCTCTGGCTTAGTTTAGGCTTAGGCTTTTTCATGTCCTGATGGTCATCCAAAATCAAGTTGCTCCAAATCGGGCCAGTGAGATTAGCGAGATTATTAGTGACATTATTAAATGTTGTGTGAGGGCACCATTTAGCCTGCAGCATAGCACTCACACTGAGGCACACTTACCTGGGATTTGTTTTATAGGGCCAATTTATTTTTAATCAAAAAGAAAACATAGCTGGCTACGGCCAAGACTCCAAATGGATGGACAGCTCATGTCTCACAGATTTTCATACACATTTTATACAGACATTTATACACAACTTCAATGCCTCAGCCAAGTTGCTTGGCCTCCGGTGTTGCTTGCAGCTTTCTTGAGAAGCGCTATAGTATAGCATGCTCATCCAAACAACCTGCCTCTTGACAGGCGTCCTTGGGTCCTCAGCAAGACACTCGCCGACCGGAGAGTCAAGCGGTTGAGCGGTTGTCGAGAAAATCGAGAAAGGACTGACATACCTAACAGAGACTTCCATTTTAGTTGGATAATATCTTTTTCATTATTATTATTATTATTATATATTTTTAAGGAATCATAGTAAAACAAGAAACTTTGCACAACTAGCACTCAGCAAGTCATCTCGGACCTTGTATTTAAGCTGTCTAATCGCAGGCAAGTGGCTTTTTGACTGAGACACATGCCTCCATCTTTTGAATTTAATAAGTGTCATTTGAAAGTGAAAAACAAAAATACAGCAACAATTATGCAATTATTATCAGGAAGTGGGGACAATGTTCAGTTTCTGGTAAAGTGGGTTCATAGCTTTTGGTTACCGTATATCAAATGACATGTGAAAACACAACTAGACACACAATTTAGATGAGTGAGGAGGTTACTTTGAGATGTAATCAGAAATATTCCAAACGACTTTGAGATGACAAAAACAGTCTGAACAATTAAAATAACAATAAAACAACAATAAAATTAAATAGCTTTCCCATATATACGAGGTGGATGTTCATGTATGTCTTGTGACTGTACTGATGTTAATGTGTGAGAAAGGTGTTCTGTGTTTTTAGTTTTATGCTTTTTGTATAACGTGTGTGTGTCCGTGACTGAAGGTTCCTCGCCAGTGGTGACGGTTGGCCTATGTCTTGCCTTACCTTCCACACAGCTCATCTCAACCTATGTGATGCAAAGTGATTATTTTCTTACAGGATCTCACAGTCATTCACAACGGAACTCTGGCTGAGGTCCGGCGGAATTACAATGTGGCTCACTCTTCATTTGGCCAGTTAATGAATCTTTATCTTTATTTGAGCTGTTTAATGTCCCCACTGGTCTTTAACATGGCTGGAGTAATGGGAGGGGAAGGCCCTCCCGTCCACGTGATGCCATGCGTCAGACCCACAGTACCCTGTGGATGATCAGGGTCAATCTACTGATAAACCAACACTAGACAGGAAGTCCCTCTGATTAGACAGGAAGTCTCTACTTGTACATTGTTCCCTCTAAGGTCACATTCATATATTTTTCTTTCCATGAATTCATTTGTGCAAAACATTGATGTACTTCATGTGTGTGTGTGTTCATCCACATTTTCATTCATATGTACTTTCCTGTAGTCATTCATACATTCCCTCATGTATTATATTACATGTAGTGTAGACTGTTCTTGTATTCATGCACATGCTAATTCAAGTAATCATGCGTGTTTTCAATAATATATGAATTTGTGTGATAATTCATAAATTCATTCATGCATACACTAATTAATTCTTACATCCATTCATGTACTGCCATTCGGCGTGTGCCGATCTACAATGGCAAGCCCAGAGCACTGTGAGACATCAGGGAAGGAGTCTGGATCTCCTACCGTCGTACACACACCCGGGAGCAGTGGCTCTCAAACTAGTTTTGATAATGTTGTACAAACTCTTGAGACATTTGCCGGCCGATTAACCCATTCCCAGCGCAGCACACATTCTGGGGTACACGGACATTCAACCGTCGTTGCGAAAACGTGGTTGGAGTTCGTCATTCGTGAGACAGGTTTACTGCAACCCCCCCCCCCCCCCATTTGAGAAACACTGCACTGGGGATAGGAGTCTTAGCTGCACATACACAATCATGGTTTTATCACATTAGCTGGCTGCATCCAAGGTTTTCATTTAACACAGCCTAATCTCTCCACTGGCTCAGAGCTAGGGGGGGGGGGGGGCAGTGTGTTAATGAGAGAGGGTGAGAGGGAGGGAGAGAGAGACGAGAGAGAGAGAGAGAGAGAGAGAGAGAGAGAGAGAGAGAGAGAGAGAGAGAGAGAGAGAGAGAGAGAGAGAGAGAGAGAGAGAGAGACGGGGGAGAGAGAGAGAGACAGGGGAGAGGGAGATACAGAGAGAGAGAGAGAGAGACGGGGGAGAGGGAGATACAGAGAGAGAGAGAGAGAGAGTGTGAGAGATACAGAGAGAGAGAGAGAGAGTGTGATGGGCATGTCGACTGAGAGGAGCTCTGAGGTGAGCTTGGCAGTGAAACATCTCCCCACTCCAGCCTCTTTTCTTGGCTTATTATCTGTACTGCCGCTGTGAAAACACATGCCGTCATCAGACTTATGGATGTATATAAAAACACGACACGTATCCAGTGTGCTGAAACATTTATCCCCCGAAACAGACTTCAAGCTATTCAAACGGAAGGCTTCAGCCATGATCTGGAGTACCAACCTGCTGGAACACATCCTAACGCTAACCCCCCTACCCCGCAGCACTGTGTCTCTTGCTGTCAGTTGTCGGGCTCATAACCCCTTGCTGACTGTACGTTTGCTGCAGGGCTGTGGTAATTGTATAATACATTACACTCCCCCCCCACCCCCTCCCCCACCACACACACACACACACACACACACACACACACACACACACACACACACAATTGCCGGCCCTTACAATTTCTCAGCCATACTGATCAATGTATTTGTCAGCACGTACTTGCTGAGACAACAGAAATTCCCATTATAGTGGAGGTTGCAAGTGTGTGTCGTGTGTGTGTGTGTGTGTGTGTGTGTGTGTGTGTGTGTGTGTGTGGCCATTACCATCGACAATGGGGAATGTGCTGACCTCTCAAATAGTCTGACAACACTGTATTTGTACGACTATTACTAAATCTGTGTTGTATTAGTATACTTTCAAATAATAATTGATAATTTACTGTGTGTGTGTGTGTGTGTGTGTGTGTGTGTGTGTGTGTGTGTGTGTGTGTGTGTGTGTGTGTGTGTGTGTGTGTGTGTGTGTGTGTGTGTGTGCATGTGTGTGAAGGACATAAAGAGATAGAGAAAGAGGGCGAGAGAGGAAGACACGATAAGGTAGAGAGGGAGAGAGAGAGAGAGAGAGAGAGAGAGAGAGAGAGAGAGAGAGAGAGAGAGAGAGAGGGAGAGAGGAAGACACGATTAGGTCGAGAGGGAGAGAGAGAGAGAGAGAGAGAGAGAGAGAGAGAGAGAGAGAGAGAGAGAGAGAGGAGAGAGAGAGAGAGAGAGAGAGAGAGAGAGAGAGAGAGAGAGAGAGAGAGAGAGAGGAAGACACGATTAGGTCGAGAGAGTGAGCGAGATTAGTTAGAGCGAGAGAAAGAGACACGATTAGGGAGATAGAGAGAGAGATAATTAGTTAGAGCGAGAAGGGAGGTTATTGCAATATATTTGCAATAATAGCTGAGCGTGTGAATCGTATCAGAGAGAGAGAGAGAGAGGGGAGAGAGAGAGGGAGAGAGAGAGAGAGAGAGAGAGAGAGAGAGAGAGAGAGAGAGAGAGAGAGAGAGAGAGAGAGAGAGAGAGAGAGAGAGAGAGAGGAAGAGGGAGAGAGATGGAGAGAGAGAGAGAGAGAGAGAGAGAGAGAGAGAGAGGGGAAATAATCGCCTCATAAACTAGTTAGGGATGAGATGAAATAAAGCGAAAAGACATTACGGCTTTGCATGCTTCATGTTTATCTCATTTGGTGTTGACATAATCAAGGCCTTGCACCCACCTCTGTGTGAGAGGCCTACGGAGGGAGGTTTTCCGGAGTACGTTCTTCGCCGAGGAAAACAAAACTGAGCTTTTATTAAAAGCGTTTCTCTGCTGTTTAATAAACATGTTTGAATACACACTATTTAATGAACAGTAGGTTAGGGTAGGAGCTCATGAGTGCATGGAACCATAACGTATAGTGTAGTTAAGTGTGTACAATTAAATAGACAAGAGAGGTGTATTGAATTCATCCTCCTTATCACAGGCATTGGGCATGCTACACTAAGAAGCTCCAGCAGAGGCTAGTTGATGCTTCACTTCGGTCATTAAAAAGGGATTACGTGTAAAATGCAGAAATGGCTTCTCATTACTGGCCCCTTTGGCCGGTAAGTGAACTGCAGCCTGCTGGAGCCTAGCGCATTCAGAGCACTGGAGTGCGGCCTCCGTGGGTTGAGACAGTAATAATAACCATAAACAAATGTCAGTCAGTTATTATCATAAATACACATTGGTTCTAAACATACAATGGGAGTGGTGTGAGTGTATATACTGCACATCAATTTTTTTCATTCAATTCATTCCCTTCCTTCTCATAACATAATCTTTATTTTTCCTGGTATCATGGTATTATGGCCCTGTTGTGTAACATTGTGTGCATATATTTCTGTTCCTTTTTACCTTAAGATGTACAGCCAGATCCCCTTGTCTAGCCTGGAAGATGGTTATATTGGTCATCACTTCACATCAAATGCTCCACAACAAGGCAATAACAAAAGAACGATCTCGGCTACCAAACTTGAACATTTATATCTAAATGAAAACTGACACTCACACTTCTTGGCATATACGTATTATTTTGGGTCCCCGGGTGAAAATAAGCGCCAATGTGACAAAAGCTTTTCACTCAGTAGAAGTGGCAAGAATCGGATACACTATCGTAACGTTTTATTGGTGGAGTCACAGCGAAATTTAACCGTTTGTCACAGTTTGCCTGGTGGCAATATCCTCCCCTTCCCTGCCTCCAGGTTCATTCAGCCATCTCCTGCCCCCTCCCCCTCCACCCCCACCCCCGCCCCGCCCACACACACACATACACACACCCTCACACACACACCCCTCACACACGCACACGCACACACACACACACCTTGAACCAGTATGCCTTCAATTCATTCAGCTAAGGAATGAAAGATGAGGACATACGACCTATGGAAGGAGAGAGAGAGAGAGAGAGAGAGAGAGAGAGAGAGAGAGAGAGAGAGAGAGAGAGAGAGAGAGAGAGAGAGAGAGAGGAGAGAGAGA
Organism: Muraenolepis orangiensis; assembly: GCA_027704905.1. Classification (NCBI taxonomy): domain Eukaryota; kingdom Metazoa; phylum Chordata; class Actinopteri; order Gadiformes; family Muraenolepididae; genus Muraenolepis; species Muraenolepis orangiensis. Next base: position 34,139,392 of record CM051001.1, read on the forward strand.
GAGAGAGAGAGAGGGAGGGAGAGGGGGAGAGGGAGAGAGAGGGAGGGGGGGGGGGAGAGAGATGCTAAATGCTAACTCCCAGCAGTATGAATTTCCTACAATTTGCCACCATATACTATGCTGTGTACTATACTTACACTATACTAGACTATACTATACTATACTAGACTAGCACAATACAGTAGATCAGCAGTAGAGATCAGTGGACAAAGGGAGGACACGTCCTGGTCCCTCCCACTTAGTTGTGTTGTACTTACAGTAAGTAAGGCACTTAAAGCCACACAGGAAGGCATTAGTCCCGATGAATAAATACAAATACAGTGACATCACTCAAGCCAGACCACTCATTGTGCTCATTATCCATTTCAGCTGACGAACCCTAACCCCAACTCTCACTTTCAAGGCCAGTGAACGGTCTGTGTTCAATGGTGCAGGGGGGGGAGGGAGAGAGAGAGGCAGAGAGAGAGACATTGAAGATGGGTGGGCGAAGCCACTGACGGATATTGAACAGGTAGCGTCTCTTACTCAGTGTGACAATGAAGCAATACCGAATGTTGTTCCTTTGGTGTATTGTAATATATTTCAATTGCCATGATGGTGGGGCTAATGTGTGGTGTGTGTGGTGTGTGTGTGTGTGTGTGTGTGTGTGTGTGTGTGTGTGTGCGTGCCTGAAAAAATGCAGATGTGCTATTTTTCTCCTCTCAACCCTAATGGGAGTCACCATCTCATGCTGTGGTTCCCCCCCCCCCCTCACCACCCCCCCAACCCCCATCCAAGAAGTCATGGACCCCTTCAGCCGCCTGCTGAGAGGTCTATCGCTCCACATGGCTGACAGGCCAGTCGATGCTGTTTAATCAAGCGGGGGAAAAAGCAACCCCGCGAGAGGAAATATTGACGCCACCGACGCCGACTCCTTAGTCTTTCTCAATGTTCTCCCGCTCGAAGAAACACAAAGTAAACAGTATGTAACGGCCGAGTAACACGACTGACGCCCAGGTCCTATTGAGGAGGACTCTGTGAGTAAGGCGACACAGAGCGTTTTGAAGGAGTGACTTCACTCAATCCTAATACACGCGCAGATGCGGGAGCTCATCGGCGGGTCATAAAGATGAGGTACGACGTTGTTGCGTGCGGTTTGTCCCCCCCCCCCCCCCCCCCCCCCCCCGGCGGGAAGATGAAAAGTGAGCAGCAGATGATGATGTCGACGTTGCCCTTCACGGGACACTCATCTCGTGTCTTCGGGATGCTGTTTCGTCGTCATAGCGACAGAGAGAGAGTGTAGTACGTGTGTCTCCGAGCCAAAGTGCTTGCAGGAGATGAAACTCTTCTTGTTTGTTGGGGACGATCTGTTCTCTCTCGCATATGGACATGGACATGCACGTAGGTGCACGCAGTGACACACAAACACACACATACACTCACACATGCACATGCACGCACACACACCCATGCACGCATGCACACACACACACACACACAGTCACACACACACACACACACACACACACACACACACACACACACACACACACACACACACACACACACTCACACACACACAGTCACACACACACACACACACACGCAATTGCATGTGTGAAGCCTGCTATCTGTAAATGCTGTACAATCTCTGCATGGTGCTAAACAACACAGTAATAAGTGCGGTGCCTCTGGTATCTTTGTCCTCTCGTTGTTTCACAAGGTTGACCTTCCTTCTGTTCCCCTCGAGCCACGACTAGAGACCAACAGACCCCCAGCCTTCCT
>CM051001.1:34153655-34176155 GCA_027704905.1 Muraenolepis orangiensis
GTGTGTGTGTGTGTGTGTGTGTGTGTGTGTGTGTGTGTGTGTGTGTGTGTGTGTGTGTGTGTGTGTGTGTGTGCTCTTAGAAGCAGCAGCATTATGGAGCCGTGGATTCAGGCGCTGGCGGATCCAAGGTCTCTGGTAAACTAACGCAATCATCTGCCCTCAAGGTTTCACCCAACAGAGACGCTAAGAACACATCCTGCCTTCTGCTGCTCTAACGGGGAGAGGGAAGGGAGTGAATGAGAGAGAGAGAGAGAGAGAGAGAGAGAGAGAGAGAGAGAGAGAGAGAGAGAGAGAGAGAGAGAGAGAGAGAGAGAGAGAGAGAGAGAGAGAGAGAAGGAGTGGGAAGAGAGCGAAAACAGAGGGAAAGATAAACACATAGAGATTAAAAGTAAGGGAATTAGGGCGAGACGGGGCGAGAGAGATAGAGATAGATAGCGAGATAGTGAGATAGAGAGAGGGAGGGATAGAGTGCGAGAAGGCGATAACAAAGGGGAGAAAAGGACAAGGAGACAGAGAGGATATCTGCAATGGTCACTGTTTAAAATGGCGGATCACGTAGTGTCCCCGGTAACGTCCTCCTTACACGCCAACGTGGGCCCAGATCGATACGACGATGCCGCCTATCACCAGGGGAGCATGGCCCCCCATGGCCCCCCATGCTAAACCTATAGGCTGTCTCTATCACCAGGGGAGCATGGCCCCCCATGCTAAACCTATAGGCTGTCTCTATCACCAGGGGAGCATGGCCCCCCATGCTAAACCTATAGGCTGTCTCTATCACCAGGGGAGCATGGCCCCCCATGCTAAACCTATAGGCTGTCTCTATCCCCAGGGGAGCATGGCCCCCCATGCTAAACCTATAGGCTGTCTCTATCACCAGGGGAGCATGGCCCCCCATGCTAAACCTATAGGCTGTCTCTATCACCAGGGGAGCATGGCCCCCCATGCTAAACCTATAGGCTGTCTCTATCACCAGGGGAGCATGGCCCCCCATGCTAAACCTATAGGCTGTCTCTATCACCAGGGGAGCATGGCCCCCCATGCTAAACCTATAGGCTGTCTCTATCACCAGGGGAGCATGGCCCCCCATGCTAAACCTATAGGCTGTCTCTATCACCAGGGGAGCATGGCCCCCCATGCTAAACCTATAGGCAGGCTGTCTCTCCCCCACCTCTCCCGTCCTCGCTCCACACTCTCTTGGGAGGAGAGTGGTCCTCTTGTCTTAACACTCAAGTGTCATCGTGAGGGATCTCCTCCAGCGCTAACCGTGCATTCTCCCAACAACAACAACTGCAACGCCCCTCAGCATCCAATCTATCTGAAGTGAACCATGACATGAATGGGACAAACAAGTGCACACACCTAGAAGCTGGTAGATGCACACACACACACACACACACACACACACGTTCTACACTTTCATAAACATGTGTGTGCATTGATTCAAGCAGCACTTGAAGAAGGAACTCCTCCAGGTCACCATCCTCCTCGTGACCAATGTGAGTTGTTCATCTGCTGTGAACCGTGCACGCAATAAATCGCTGTCTCTTTGACACGTAGCACTGACGGCTATATGGCTCCTCTTAAAGGATAACTTTGCCAATGTTCAACCTTATCTCTGTCTATGCGCATGAGGGATATCGTGTGAAAAAACAACCTCATCTCTAGCTATCCGAATAAGGGATATCAAGATACACAACAACCTTAATATATACAACAACCTTATCTCTAGCTGTCCGAACAATTGAGCGTGAAAAAACGACCTTATCTTTCTGAATCTAAATCTGGAGGATTGAATCCTCTTCATTGGTCACATACACACACACACACAGTGAAATGACTTCCTCTGCATTTAACCCATCCTAGTATTAGGAGCAGTGGGCAGCTATTTGTATATAGGGGTCTGGGGCCAGGTGTTTCGGGGATTGAACCTATACTTGAAGCTATCCTGCCACCCTTGACTATCCGAATGAGGGATATAGTGTGAGAAAACTCCTGCAGTTGTTCATAGCTGTTCTCTGTGCCTCTGAGGCGCAGCTCGGAGCAGAGACACAAATCTTATCCCGACTCCGTCACTCGACATTGGATAACGGGGAACACATTTGCATATACTACCCACGTTGAAATGATACGAAAGCCACTTGAAAAGCGGTGAAGTGTCCGCTTAATGAAAACAAGCAAACCAAATAACCGAGCCCCTTATCTGGTTACATTTGGAAGCTTTCACATTCATAGTGACTCAGATTATTGACGTCGGTGTACCGAAGTTTCAGCCCCAAAAGTCGCTGCTTTTGCCCAAAGCAAACCCAAGAGTTAAAGGTCATTTTACGAAATGTTTTGAATGACGAACCTGTATGTGTGCAAGCTATGCATGTGGTTTCCACTTCCATACGTTGACATACACAACCGGACGCGCGCTACACTCGAGGCAGGTGAGAGACACTCTCTTCACCTGAAAGCAATCCGGGCCGACTAAAAAAAGGATTAATCTTATCTAACGACGCAGGGAGTGAGAACCTGGGCGAGTGACGGAGGGAAAGAGCACACACACACACACACACACACACACCCTAACACACACACACACACACACACACACCTTATCTTGCCATTGCTTTTGTGTTCTTCTCACTGGGTTGCAGACGGAAACAAGCATTGTCCCCGGTATAGGCTGGTGTCAGCCAGTCTTATATTCTGCCCCTCGAGACGGGAGGCAGGATGACAGAAAGGGGGGAGGAGGTGTTGAATGACTCCCCTCTGTTATTGTTGAGATATTATGGCGTCGCTGAGGCGCTATTACCAGGCGACGGTACTAAAGGTAAGATCTCGCTGCATCAGTCAAGGGTGGCTTTTTTTTCCCCGGGAATTAAATTGGGTCCAATCATGCAAACAGGCCATTTCTCCACAGGGGGGGGGGGGGACGAGGAGCCATTTTAGGTGCTGTTTGCTTTCAGTGGCTGTTGTTGTTTTTCTCCCTCCTCCACGTACGTAGATGCCTCTTTTATGAACACTGTTTTTCCTCGCATTTTAGACCAAGGTGTTTTTTTGTGATAGCTCTGCGGCGGAAGAGGAAGGATAAAACCATTAGGGAAAGAATTGGAAAAACAGCCCCGCCTAACACCTAATGCTGTGAGACCGTACGCTGTCAGACCTTATGCTCAGGGGTTGGGTTTGCCACAATATTTGACATGAGTGTTTACCATCACAGTAAGTAAATAGCAGCAATGGAACTCAGGCTAGTTCTATCCAGCGTTTTATTAATTTAATTATAAATGATATCATGAGTGGCAAAAAATCTATAATAGTATTCATTAGCGTTGGGTACTTTTTGTACATTTTGTACATTCAAAAGGTACCCTTTTGAATGTACTTACATTTCATTTCAGTTGTAAACAATTTGAGAATTTCTACATTATATATTGAGAACATTTTACATATACCACATAAAAAGAACCCCTCCCTATCTCGTTCCCCAAACTCCTCCTCCTGGCAGGTAATGACGTCCTCTGGGTCTCTACATCTTTAATGGTCATGTAAACACACAGGGAAATGAGTTCCTCTGCATTTAAACCATCCTAGTATGAGGAGCAGTGGGCAGGTTGTATATACATTTGGGGAGCAGTGTAGGGGTCTGGCAGTATAGCTCAGGAGGTAGAGCGGTCGCCTCACAACCGGAAAGTTGCTGGTTCGATCCCCGCCGCCTCCTCCTAGCAAAAGCTGTCGAGGTGTCCTTGAGCAAGACACCTTAACCCTGGTGCTGGCTGTCTCCTTGATGGCTGACTTGATGGCCGTTGGTGGTTGAATGTGTGTATGAGGTGAATGTGAGACTTGATATCTAAAGCACTTTGAGTAACCATTGGTTAGAAAAGCACTATATAAATGTCCATTTACCCAGGAGGCCAACTGGCACCTTTTTCCAAGTACCAGTTCTCATTCCGTACTCCGACTTGAACCTGCGACCCTCCGGGTTCCCAAGCCAAGTCCCAACAGACTGAGCTACTTCTGGCCCCCAGGTGGTGGTGAAGGGCATCATCTCTGAGGCCCTCACTGTGACACCAGGTCTGCCTTGAGACTGGGTGATCTGTCACTGATGTAAACAACATGACTCATGAACTGATGATAACTCATGTTAATAACAGCAACAAAAACAACATTAATATGTATTTAATCAAAACAATATATTACGCCTGGCAAAGGGAAAGACTATACTACTAAATTTGAAGCATTGCCTTGGTCAAATTCTAAATTCAAAAAGCGTTCTTGGCATGAAGGTTTCAGCGCAATATTGCCAAAGCATCAGAGCACAATTTGTCGACATTTTTGGGCAGTAGTACAAATATATTGGAAATGAACACAGCATCAAGATTGATCTCAATATATACAATATATTCTATGCGTGTGCCATGTGTGTGTTTAGGTCATTCACTGTCCCATACTGTAAATTGTATGCAGTTCAAACACTGTAGGGTTTCAGAGACAAAAAACGGATCCCTGTTTAGCGTATATAACATGTTGCTAAGCAACTAGCGGCTGTGTTGGCGAACACTAGTAAGCATGCTAAGCTAACATCAACCAAGACAGTGAATACAGACCACTTAACCTCGGTCGTACCCAACCCTAGCTATCATATATATAGAAAAAGCTAAGTGTTTAAGATAAAACATCAGGTGTGTAAAGTGTGCAGGTACAATTATTTACAAGAGGTAATGCACAATACATCTCCATTGAAGACAACGCACAAACAGGTCTCAATAAGATGATTAAAGGCCCTCATTTTATAAACAATCTGAGCTAACTTTGTCCACGACAAGATTAATTAAGATTAACTTATTTTTCATAGTGTTATATCCTGGCTTTTTTCCATTGCATGTTAGTAGCGTGCGTTTGAATGTTTGATTCCTAAATCCACTCATTGCGCTTTGAATCGCCTGGTTTAATAAACTCAGGTTGGCTCAGAGGCTCAGACTTTAGAAGAACTCATTGATGCCATCGCTGTCTCATTTCTGAGGAACGGTGGCTCTTTTTAAAGGCACACTCTTTGTAGACGAAGGAGAGTTTGAAGACACCGTGCTCCGCACCCGGCAAGATAAATATCAAAGTTAGAAAAAACACAAAGAGTGAGGGGCTATTGCTACACATCATTTAACCCTCCACCCCCCCCTCTTTCATACAGCAAACGTGTTTTCTAAGCCATTTTCTCTTTGTATTTATGTATTTACTTTGTGCTGCTCAGGCCAAAGGAGGCTATTTCCCTGCTCTTGAGATGGAGATGTGATGTGACACCGGTGTCACGGCGGTTCTCCTAGAGTGAGCGGTGCGTTACAACCGCCTGGAACCACCGGCTCCTCAGGGCTCCTGGCGGCTTTCTGTTCTCAGCATCAAACGCGTCCTTCTAGGGACCCGGGGCCGATACAAGGAATATAATAAGGCGCGCTCACCTATTGCTGTTCTTCAGCTTTATTTCTGCCGTTATTATTCTCTACAAACTTTGGCACCTATCTACTATTACTAATCCCCACCATTTATGACCTCCATTCCAATGTTCAATGTTCATCTTGGCTTGGAATCGCACACGCTCTTATTTATATATTGGATATCATTTACGCTTTTTTTTAAATATTCAACTCTTAAACATTTTTAATGAAAGTGAGACTTCAGCTGCTTCAGACCTCAAAAATCGTTCAATTTGAAACCTTGAACTTAGTTCTAACAATTAACAATTCATCACATTTTGATCTTTATACTTATTAATATATATTTTAATACTTGCATATTTAAATAATCATAACTAGTTACAGTGGTTCTTGTGTCACCTAAAATAATTCAGCGATTGAAATCATACTCTCTGAGCGTTGGCCGTTTATGAGTAACGGCTCCAATTGAATCTCCAACGGAGACGCTTCATCCTCGTCTCTTCATGAACATAATGATAATGATAATGCTGGCTTTTTATATAGCGCTTTTATCCAAAGCGCTTTACAAGTCATGTCCTCACATTACCCATTCATACACCGACGGCGGAGTCAGCCATGCAAGGAGACAGTCAGCACGTTGGGAGCAGTTAGGGTTAGGGTGTCTTGCTCAAGGACACCTCGACAGTTTTTTTTTTTTGCTAGGAGGAGCCGGGGGATCGAACCAGCGTCCTTTCGGTTGTGAGGCGACCGCTCTACCTCCTGAGCTATACTGCCGCCCGAACATCATTTATAAACTCACAAATAAAGTCAGGCTTGAAGGGACAGACACATCCACCCGTGTGCGTCGACCGAGCATGACGATGTCCAATTCATAGTAGTTATAGTTATAGTATATAGCATACATTGCTTTCGGTAGGGCACACAGTGAGGTAGGCTGTGTTAACAGAATCGTATTCTCGTGACACTATCTCCACAAACAATATGTAATATCTGCTCTTCATAAAATTGAACTGATTCAATACCAGTGCACAATCAATGTGTACATCAATCATCTACAGTATTAATGTTTTACCATTTGACTAGAATATAGACTTTCAGTAACTGTGACATACATTCGATAAGCTGTGCCCATTTGAATTGAGGAATGCATTTGATATTCATTTATATTTCACAATGCTGGATATTTTAAATTGGTCTTATTTTGCGGTTATCATGCAGTTGATACACATGGCACAAGCTTGACATTAAAGATAACTTTATGAAGTTATGGTAGGAGCGGGGACAGCATTCCAGGCGATAAAGTAAGATCAATGTGCTATATGATTACATAAGCTTGTGGCAACTATTATTCTGTAGTTTTCCCATATATGCACTCAATTTATGGAGAGAGCTCTATTAAGTCAAGATTGTATTGAACTAGTATTATTTATTGTTTGCCTCTGGTTTAGAACTAGCTCATCAAAACATTATATCAAAACAGCTTATCAAACAACCTCCCTGGGGTGTGACTATATCAAGACACACACCGTTACCGGATTGATCTAGACACAAAATTCAGTTACCTGTGGCTGCTACCCAGAAATGGAAATAACCTCAGGAAAATAGTCAACTTAAAAACTTGGTATTATTATATATAACAGTCAGTGTGAACATAATAAATGTGCATATTCATATAGTATTCATTCAAGTTGTGTATATATACAGGATTTAAAGAATGTGAAACACTTTAACGTTTTTGAACACCTTCTTCCTATTATTCTCCACCAACAATACATAGCAGAAGGTCTTCATATGCCAATGCGTAAGTCAAATCTAAATCTGGAGGATTGAATCCTCTTTATTGGTCACATCAGAATCAGAATCAGAATCAGAAAGTGGTTTATTGCCATATACCATTGTAAAAACACATAGGAATTAGACACGGGTCCGGAGCCACACTGTAACGTGCAAAACAAAACAGACAAAGCAAAGTACAGACAAAGCAAAACAATAAGACAAGGTAACAATAAGACAATGTGACCAAGCTAATAGGTAAGACAATAAGACAATAAGTCCAGTGCAAATGTCATCTAAATACAAGTGCATGCACACACACACACACAGTGTAATTAGTTTCTCTGCATTTTACCCATCCTAGTATGAGGAGCAGTGGGCAGCTATTGTACATACAGGGGACCAGTGTAGGGGTCTGGTGCCTTGCTCAAGGGCACCCCGGCAGTGCCCAGGTGTTTTGGGGACTATAACCGGGGACCTTCCGCTTCCCAAGCGAAGTCCTAACAGAGTGAGCTACTGCCGCTCCACAAGTTAAAAAAATACAATTGCTCCCAATAACAAATGACTCAAGTAAAAGTGACATTTTACCTTTTGAGAAACCTACTACAAAAGAACAAGTCCCTTTCCCCGGAGAACGGTCCCTGGAAGCTGCCTCTTGTTATGCTCCTCGTCATCCACTCCAACACCAGCAGTCGCAGAAGAGCTGCTCCTTGCTCTCCCTCCTACACTCAATCCCTATATTTAGAGCAAACTAGTTTACGACGGTAACAAACTTATACAACGGGGAATGTAGCAAATAAAAAAGTACATTACTAATATACTTGAGTAGAAGTACAGCTTAAACAAAGGTACATGAAACCTATGGTACATTCCTTACAAGAACACTGACCACCACTGGTCATGGTCAGCTCGTGGACACATATATACTCAGAGTATATACAAAAGGAATAGTGCGGATGCTGAATAATGGAAGATAATGGAAGTCCTCATATGTGTGCTTATCCTTGTATGAAGTCATTGTGTGCTTGTTTATGCTGCTGCTTGCCTGCCTGTGTACATGTTGATGTGTGTGTGTATGTGTGTTTGGGGGGGGGGGGGGGGGTTGAGCATATCTCCAGTGTGGAAATGAAAGTTATTTTCTTGTTGTTTCTTTTCACTTCTGCTCGACACGTCTGACGACTGGAGGACTCCTAGGAGCCGTCTGCCTCCCACTCACCGATGGATACCGATCACAGTTGTCTGGCTGTACACTCCTTCCATACGGTTGTGTTTTAGACTGCAACGCATTGTGACTTCCACCTATTCTCCGGTGTGGCTCCAGGGGAAACCAAAGTGTAATTGGTGAGAACAAACCGCTAGCCTCGCTGTGGCTGCACTGAACTGTTTCTTTTAAGTGAGCGTTTTGAGCTCTGTGCTCTATACATAAAATGAGCTATTATTAAAGAAAAAACCTAATTTCACTCCAACGGTAATTGTGACTCATTGCATTGTTATTAATACTGGCATACTTACATAATTAGTAACCACGAGAGGTGAAGCAAAAGCAAACCTAAACGGGCAACCTATACAAACATTATCTAAACCACTTACACCCCTACAGTGTTCAGTTGGTAATACTTTAATGAACAAGTGCCCTTGCATTATACGGAATCCGTCGTGGTCACCTAATGAGTGATCAACCCTTTTGTTTGTTCAGAATCAGCAGCAGCATGACCATGTTCCTGAAGGTAACGCTGCATGGCCACACTGCCTCTGGTTGGACCCCCCGCCCTCCTGTTCCTCTCACCTCCCTGGGCTCATTACAGCTCTGGCCCGATCCATGAAACCTCTGGTGCATGTGTGCGTGTGTGTGTGTGTGTGTGCTTGTGTGCCTGCATGCGTGCGTGCATGCACATGTGTGTATGTGTGCCTGCGTGCGTGCGTGCATGCACATGTGTGTATGTGTGCTTGCGTGTGTGTGTATGTGAGCGAGTGTGCACGTGTGTGTTTGTGTGTATATGCCCATGTGCTACAACACCTCTCTATAGTACTGCAAAGCCCTGGGAAAGCAAGTGTCTTCCTCTTCACTGCCTCTGTGCTATCTCTGCATCCGCCTCTCTCTCTCTCTCTCTCTCTCTCTCTCTCTCTCTCTCTCTCTCTCTCTCTCTCTCTCTCTCTCTCTCTCTCTCTCTCTCTCTCTCTCTCTCTCTCTCTCTCTCTCTCTCTCTCTCTCTCTCTCTCTCTCTCTTAGATTAGATCAGATCCCAGTTGATTAGATTAGATTAGATTTGATCAGTTTACATCCGATTACATTCGATTGGATCAGATCAGATTAGATTAAATTACATAAAATTACATTTAATTGAATTACATCACATCATACCTGCTTTTGGCTATACTATTATATTATTATTATTATTATTATTGTTATCTTTTCCCTTTGGAATTAATCACACATTTTTGTAGCGCTGAAATCCCATTCTTGGTATTGGGGGTAAACCTTTTAACCATGCATGCTCCATTTGCTGTGATAGTCATATGCCGCCATGCTGGCTTTCATCTGGTGAAAATGTTCCGTATGGCTGATGAAATACGCTGATGAAGGACCAATGACAGCGGGACAAAGAAATGGCTTCTTTAAACACACATACATTCTCTCTCAGTGAACGTGGCAAACCTAATTTGCAGAATGCATGGTGGGTAAGCACACTATAGGCGGTCAATGGGTTTGTTTGTTTCCCGGCCCCAGAGAAGCGAGAGTGGCCCACAGAGTGGTGTTATGACTGTGTCAGTATGATGATGAGTACTTTATGTTGGAGTGAACATTTGAAGAAGTCTCTGATCAAATCGAGACGCATACATCATATAAATAAGCTAATGCTTATTCTTATTCACTGTTTTGTTTTTGAACTCTTTATTGGTCTCATACATGTAAACACACCGTGAAATGTGTTTCTCTGCATTTAACCCATCCTAGTGTTAGGAGCAGTGGGCAGCTATGTTATATACAGCTGCCCGGGGAGCAGAGTAGGGGTTTGGTGCCTTGCTCAAGGGTACCTTGGCAGTGCAGAGGTGTTTCAGGGACTTGAACTGGCAACCTAGCCAAGTACCCAAGCCAAGACCAAAAAGAATGAGCTATCCTGCCGCCCCACACACACCTAACCCTAACCCTTACCCTTACCCTAAACCTTACCCTAACCCTAACCCTCACCCTCACCCTCACCCTTACCCTAACCCTAACCCTAACCCTAACCCTAACTCTTACATGCATGATTGACCCATGAAAGGGAGTGTGTTCAGTGTTTTGTATGTAAAAAGGATAGAAGGGTGAATAGAATCTCACTCCTTTATATGAAATCCACTCCTCCCATCAGACTCAGACGTGAGCCCAATAAAACACAACGTTGCAAATGGATAATGGTTGAAACGCTGTCAGTACGCAGCACTGTGTTGGCTAATTGACATTCACGCCAAGGGAATTCATTGAGACGTGGAAAACACAGCATAGTCAGCACGTTTGCATAATGAATATTTCCCTGAATTTCCATTTGTTGAAGTAAACATTTCATTTAAATAAGAGGGGGAATAGATTGTGGGATATTACACGTGCAATGAGAGCGCATTGTTCCTGTTGTTCCCTCTCTGTGGTTTCAAGGTATTTTGAGCGCCGTGCATCGCAATGTTGAAATTAAATAATAGTAGTGCAAATAGTGCTATTAGGGGCAAGATGGGGTTTTGGACTCCCAGCTGAAAGGTTGTGGGTACGAAACCCCCTCTGTTTGCAGTCTACCTGTAGGCTGCCTTGAGCAAGAGGCCTCACATCCACCTCCTTTTGTATCAGGTGCATCTCAAGGCACTGCTCGAAGTCACTTTTGATAAAAGCGTGCTAAACAAAAAACTGAATTCAAAATCTGCCCAGATGTAAAAAGGTACTTTGAATCCTTTCTGACGGATGATGTTGTCCTTTCTCATGAAACACATGTGTGATTTGTAATATAACTGGCCCGATGAGACTCAACAAGGCATGCATTGGCACACATAGCCTGGTGAATAGGATGTGAATTAAACTCACGCGCACAGTGGAAGCTCTAGTCATGCAATTAGTTGATTAACTTCCTGTGGAGAATCTGCCGTCATAGTGAGAAGTTCTCTCTCTCTCTCTCTCTCTCTCTCTCTCTCTCTCTCTCTCTCTCTCTCTCTCTCTCTCTCTCTCTCTCTCTTCCTCTCTCTTCCTCTCTCCCTCCCTCTCTCCCTCTCTCTCGCTATCTCTGCTCAATGCCCAATGGGCCTGTCTCTGTCCATCATTAAGGCTGGCCTGTAGCTGCTGTTGTCAGGTTACAGCTTTGCTCTGTAAACACAGCGTCCCTGGTGTGTTGTGCTAACCAGCCGTCAGGAGGCCAGTCAGACCTAATCAGCAACTGCTTGTTTATGTATGTATAGTGTATATAGTTCTTCTCCATCACACAAGTAGGCCAAAAGACGATAGGAGTGGCAGCATGTTGGTCCAATGTCTTTAACCCACATTATTTTTTATTTTGAGTCATTATATTTTAAATATTTAATATATATATATATATATATATAATATATTTCTTCCAAAATTCTTCATTTTTACAATTTTATCGCTTTTCACGCAAATTTGTTTATATAATATATTTCACGTAAAATATAATTTTTCACTCAACGTTGTGGACTCAACGCTTAGAATAATTGGAGCATGGTTCATATTATGCTAATTAAATAATTTTATTTTTGTTTCGTCTGCATTCAGATTCTATGATCCAATTTGTGTTCACCTGTCAGTGTGAATACCCCCAAAAACACATGAAAACAATTGAACCCTTTAACCCCATCTATGGCACCTCTTGAGCCGACCCCCTCCCTGAAGAAACCCCTCGTTCTGAAACCCTCACTTCCCCACAAACCCCTATTGTTCTGTGAATGTGCAGGTGAGTGAATAAAGCTGGCTCCCGTTGAATGATGAGATCATTAGGAGACATAATAGGCCTCCGCTGCGATGATCTCAAAACACATCACACCGTGAAAAGGCTCTGGCCTGACCCCAACATCACTCACCGAGCTCCCCCTACCCACCCTCTAATCTCTCCTGTTGCCATTGTAATTGGCAGAGAGAGACTACATTTAACACTTCAGATAGGAAGTGAATGATCTCCACTGCTCCTTTGACACTTGACATTATTTCCACATGTCAAGAAGTACAGCACAGGTCAGGCGGTGTGTTTGTGTGCGTACATGTGTTTGTGTGTGCGTGTGCATTGTGTGTGCGTGTGTGTGCCTGTGTGTGTGTGTGTGTGTGTCTATAGGGGTCAGGGGTAGTACTGTGTCATGGCTCTTACTGTAAATGATAAAGGGGTCACAAACAGGTGCAGTCAGACCGGAAAACCCACACTAAACATCTGCAAACACAACCCATGACATCATGTGTGAGTGTGTGTGTGTGCCTGTGTGTGTGGGTGAATGTGTGTGAATGTGTGTGTGTGTGTGTGTGTGTGTGTGTGTGTGTGTGTGTGTGTGGTGTGTGTGTGTGTGTGTGTGCTTATGTTGTGTTTATTTGAAAAATAAATAAAGAACTTCAACTTGAGAACTTGAAGACACACACACACACACACACACACACACACACACACACACACACACACACAAACACACACACACACATACACAAACACACACACACACTTAACTTAACATATCCAGTCCCTCTTCTCTCTAATGCATGTTTATCAGTATTGACGTGTCTGCAGTCTGCCTCTTGCATGGCACGCATGACATACAAATTACATTTTAAAGTCACTAAAACCCAAGTCATGTCTCAGAATCGTTGCTTTAGTACATTAAGACACAAGTACATTATCTAAATAATTATCGGTCTTGAGTACCATGCAGTGGTGTGTACTTCTCCCTACTGGATGTTCACAACATCAAAGAGACACACACACACACACACACACACACACACACACACACACACACACACACACACACACACACTCACATCTAGGGGTACGTACACAAGTACCTAATGCGTACTTTCATGTTCCTTTTTCTAAACTGTACTTCTACTCTTTACTCAACTATATGTTCAAGGCAGTAATCTATCAGTAATCGGGAGAGAGATAGAGAGAGAAGGGAAGGTGGGGGATGAGAAGGGGGAGAATGGAAACGATGGAGAGAGGGAGAGAGAAGGGTAGGTGGGGAAGAGAGGGGTAGAGATGCAGAGAGAGAGATAATTGTAGGTAGGAGATGAGAGGAATAGATGAAGAGAGAGAAGGGGAGGTGGGGAAGAGAGGGGCAGAGAGGAAGAGATGGAGAGAGAGAGAGAAGGGGAGGTTGTGAAGAAGGGAGAGAGGAAGAGATGGAGAGAGAGAGAAGGGGAGGTGGGGAACAGAGGGGCAGAGAGGAAGAGATGGAGAGAGAGAAGGGGAGGTGGTGAAGAAGGGAGCGAGGAAGAGATGGAGAGAGAGAGAGAGAAGGGGAGGTGGTGAAGAAGGGAGAGAGGAAGAGATGGAGAGAGAGAGAAGGGGAGGTGGTGAAGAAGGGAGAGAGGAAGAGATGGAGAGAGAGAGAGAAGGGGAGGTGGTGAAGAGAGGGGTGCAGAGGAAGAGATGGAGAGAGAGAAAGAAGGGTAGGTGGGGAAGATAGGGGTAGAGATGCAGAAAGAGAGAGAGAGAGAGAGAAGGGTAGGTAGGGATGAGAGGAAGAGATGAAGAGAGAGATTGGGAGATTGTCCAGCCATCCATTGTCTACCGCTTATCCGCTTATCTACCGTCTCTTCCTCTCTGCCCCTCTCTTCCCCACCTCCCCTTCTCTCTCTTCATCTATTCCTCTCATCTCCTACCTACAATTATGGAGCAGCTCTAGCAGGGGACTCCAAACTCCCCTCTCCCTGGCAATATTGACCAGCTCTGACTGGGGGATGCCAAGGCGTTCCCAGGCCAGTGTGGAGATGTAATCACCCCACCTGTACCTTGATCTACCCCGGAGTCCCCTTCAAGCTGGACATGCCTGGAAAACCTCCCTCGGGAGGCGACCAGGAAGCATCCTTACTAGATTACATTACATTACAGTAATTTACCAGACGCTTTTATCCAAAGCGACTTACAATAGTGGGTTTCAACAAAGGAAGGTAAGAGGTAACTCGTCACCAGAAGTCAAAAGTGCATTTAATTTCTAACAAGTCTCCAATAACTGAACCAGTGCTCAGGTAGAAGTACAATAATTCAGGTAAAAGTGTAAGGGAAAAGTACAATAAGTATATATACAACAATATCTAGAACAATATCTACCTATCTATAATATGTAATCTACTTAGATCATTTTCTTAGCGCTACGAGGAAGGATCCAGAAAGTGTGTCCTGAAGAGATGGGTTTTCAGCCTGTGGTGGAAGATGGGGAGTGACTCTGCAGTCGTGACCTCCGTGGGGAGTTTGTTCCACCAAATTGGGGCCACAGGACGGAGAACAGCCGTGACTGCGTAGATCGGCCACACGGGCCCCTAAGTGAGGGGGCAAGACGGCCCGAAGAAGCCGAGTGAAGTGGACGGGTTGGGATGTAAGCCTTGACCATTGCCTGGAGGTAGGATGGAGCAGTACCTTTTACTGCCTTGTAGGCTAGCACCAAGGTCTTGAACTGGATGGAGCAGCTACAGGGAGCCAGTGTAGAGTCCGAAGGAGGGTAGATGTGTGGGAGTACTTGGGTCGGTTGAACACCAGGCGAGCTGCAGCTTTCTGAATGAGCTCAAGGGGCCTGATGGCAAATGCCGGGGCGCCAGCAAGGAGGGAGTTGCAGTAGTCCAGCCGGGAGATGACAAGAGCCTGGATGAGCACCTGCGCAGCCTTTTCAGTCAGAAAAGGCTGAATCCTCCTGATGTTGTAGAGGAGGAATCCGCAGGAGCGTGTCACTGATGCAATGTTTGCCGAGAACGACAGTTGGTCGTCCAGGGTCACACCCAGATTCCGTGCGGTCCGAGTAGGTGTCACCACAGCATCATCAATGGTGACAGCCAGGTCTCGGTGCGGACAGCCCTTTGCCAGGAAGAACACTAGCTCAGTCTTGTCCAGGTTGAGCTTTAGGTGGTGCATCGACATCCACTTTGAGATGTCTGCTAAGCATGCGGCAATGCGTGTTTCCACTTGCGTGTCCGAGGGGGGAAACGACAAGACCAGTTGGGTGTCGTCAGCATAGCAGTGGTAGGATAAGTCAAGGGAGAAGAGAAGAGGACCCAGGACCGATCCTTGTGGAACCCCAGTAGTCAGTCGGCGTGGTTCTGACACAGACCCTCCCAGTGCCACCTGGTAGGAGCGACCCATCAGGTAGGATGCAAACAAGGAGAGAGCAGAGCCCGAGACACCCATCCCCTCAAGGGTGGTATATGAACCACCTCAACTGGCCTCCTATCTGCGCGAAGGAGCAGCGGCTCTTCTCCGAGTCTCCCACGAGTGACCGAGCCTCTCACCCTATCCGTGTCCATCTCCAGTGGGAGATTGTTCATTTGTTAATTGTATAGGCTATCTATATTTGTTTGATTGGCTTACCTGCTCTACTCTGTTTTTTCACATCCAACGGCGCCCGTCTGTGGGGTATCTGCCCGTCTGTGGGGTGTCTGCCCGTCTGTGGGGTATCTGCCCGTCTGTGGGGTATCTGCCCGTCTGTGGGGTGTCTGCCCGTCTGTGGGGTGTCTGCCCGTCTGTGGGGTATCTGCCCGTCTGTGGGGTGTCTGCCCGTCTGTGGGGTGTCTGTCTGCCCGTCTGTGGGGTGTCGCCCCCCCTGTCACACGCTGGATAAAGAGGTGGGATTACCGCAGTGCGCAAAGGAGGTGGCCGCCATATGGTGGCGGAACACCCGCTCCCGTAACCCTGAGGGACCTCATAAACCCCCCCCCCTTCCCCCCGAAGGAACATGTGACATAACACACACCCCTGCAGATGGGTAATGGGACGGGATGGTGTTTTATGTGGTGGTGGATTTCACCCTCACACCCAAACACCATCACAACAGTGTGTTTTGCGGGCGTGACGTGCTGATGAATTTCACATGGTTCATTGTATATGGAAGATTCTGTGCATTTAGTTTGAACCAAAAAACCACAATGGTTTAAAAACAGTATGTTTGTTTATTTGTTTGTGTTTATTAGCATGTCCCGGGGTGGCGGAGGGGGGGAAACGCCTCAGAAGTGTGAAGCAAAGCCAACATAAACTAGCCTTATTATGGTTGACTTTAGCCTCCTAGTGACTTTCAGACTTGTGTGAAGAGAGCAAACCAACACCCTGGACCCAGCCGGAGGGAGGGGCTTATGGGAGTAGAGGCACTGCTGCCACAGGGCAAAGCATTAACGTGTGGGCGGAATGCAATAGATGTATATGTGTGTGTATGTGTGTGTTTGTGCGCGTGTGCATGTGTGCGCGTGTGCATGTGTGCGTGTGTGTGTGTGTGTGTGTGTGTGCGGGGGGTGTGTGTGTGTGTGTGTGTGTGTGCGCGGGGGTGTGTGTGTGTGTGTGTGTGTGCGGGGGTGCGTGACGGCGGGTGCTGGCAGGGCAGCAGCAACACAAGGGATAGAACCCAAATGCACGAGGACAGAGGCAAGCAGGGAAAGTTCAACAGGTCTTTATATAGAATAGACCAACACGTACTCACAGGCCTGGGAGGGCAGACAAGCAGGAGGCTGAACACAGGGTACAACACACATGACACCTGACACCTACAGCAGTCTGACAAGAGGACAAAGGAAGTGAACAGGTGTATATGTATATCTATATATTGATATAGATATATATATTGATATATATATACACGTATATAGGCTGATGGAGGTGCAGGTGGGGAGATGGACCTCCACTCTCTCTGCTCTCTCTCCTTTCTCTCCACTCTCTATATTTATAATCGGAGGGCTCTCAGTAGAGCTCATACCTCCACACTAAAAATTAGAATCAATCTAATCAACTGTTCCTTGGCCCATAAGAGACAAACAAACAGACAAACAGGGGGTGAAAACCCCTTATAATGAGGTTATAATGAAGCTTTGTTATTGAACCGGCATCTCCACAGGCGGTGACAGGCGGTGACTCCCCATGCTGTAGCATGGGGATGCTTATGCCATTTGGTAAGGTTGTTGCCGCCTGGTAGCGAGAGAGGGGGGGACTGTTCCCCAGTGTACCGGCGGTCTTGACGGACGGTGTGACGCAGGCGCAGCAGCCTCCGACCCGCCCATCCGTCATCGCCCGCCTTACACAGCAGGTGAACAGAGCAGAGACTCAAGAGGAGTCACACACAAAACAAAAGGGATGGAAGCTCATTTGCTGTGACATTTAAATCAGTTAAAATATCATACGATCTATTCTACACGACTATAGATATAGATATATGAAATATCTAATATTATAAAAGAATAATACATATAAGATAGATAATATAGAGAAATCTATCGATATGTTAGATCAGTAAACTATGCAAAATGATATAAAATATATGGGAGATATATATTAGATAGGTTATCATAAATAAGATATTTAGTATTATATTATATAGAAGAAGATAGTATCAAATCTAATAATAGAATATAGTATGCATATATAATATATTGTTAATATAGTTTTAGATATATAAATAAATTAGAAGAAATAGTAATAAGCTATCAAAGATATAAAAGATACTAATATATATGTAATGATATGTTCAGTAGATATCAGATAGTAGTAGTATATAATTGAGTATATATAAGATATAGAATATCATAGAATGGACGATAATTAAAAAGATAAATAAGAGTAAAGATAGAGAAGTAGAGCTAGAAGATATGAAGATATATAGTAATTGATATTAATATAGATCGGAAGATTATTTATATAGAGTAATGAGAATAGTTAGAATAGGGAAGGATAGGTGTTTATAGAGAGAATAAGAAGAGTAATGAGTAGATCGGTATAGATGTAAGAGTAGTAGATGAAGAGAGAGGATAGATGAGCATAGAGTGAGAAGATATGAGATAGAGCATGAGAAGTAAAGAGAGGATAGAGAGTGGGCATAGATAGAGAGAGATAGAGATAGAGATATAATAGAGAGAATATAGATGAGATGATATAATATTTAGTTAGATGAAGATCTAAGATAGACTATATATAGAATGATGTAATAGAATAGCGAGTAGAAGGAGAGATGAGATGAGAGGTAGAGAGAGAGAGAGATAGATAGACAGATGAGATGAGTATTTATGTATCGATAGAGAGAGAGATGAGAGAGAGAGATCGAGATGAGATTAGATGACAAGATATAGAAGCAAGAGAGAATATAGTGAGTAGAAGAGAGAGACTCCAGCTAAAAGACGTAAGAAAGCGAAATAGAGTAGTAATGAGAATGAGCAAGAGAGACAAGAAATGTGATACAGAATATGAGTAAAGAGAGCCGCAGTCGTAGCAGATCAGTAATATGGAGAAAATCTCTATATACACGAGAAGCCTAGTCGATAAGCGATTACTCTCGCCTGATTCCTCCCGTCTCCACGCTCTCCTCTCTCTGTCCTCTCTCTCTCCTCTCCCTTTCCTCTCTTCTCTCTCCCCTCTCTCTCCTCTCTCTCTCCTCTCTCTCTCCTCTCTCTCCTCTCTCTCCTCTCTCTCTACTCTCTCCTCTCTCTCTACTCTCTCCTCTCTCTCTACTCTCCCCGGTGAAAAGTGTGTTGTTGTTGTTGTACGTTTGGGGTGTTTCTTTTTCGAGGAGGCACATCTGGCTGTCGACGTTTGAATTGGAAAAACTAGAGAGATACACTGGCGCACATCTGGTGACACACGCACGCAGGCACACACACACACACACACACACACACACACACACACACACACACACACACACACACACACACACACACACACACACACACACACACACACACACACACACACACACACACACACACACACACACACGCTCACACGCATAAACAAATAAACAAGGCATCAGGGAAATCCCACCAAAACTTTCCAAATGTTTCTTTGGCTGTGGTGTACATAAACTTGATCAATTATTAATTTAGTTTTAGTGGCCTTTCTTGAGCTGTTTATTTATTAGATGAAGATGCAATGTGTGTCACCACGGCGATTGATGTTTGGAATTGTATCCGCTATGTCAGCACATAAATCTGCTGCATGTTTGTCCAATAAGCAACACATTCATTTAGTCTCCATATGTTACCAGATGAAATATGGAGAATAAGGCTACTCCACCTCTGGGTTGGAAAACAAGTGTGTAAGAAGTGGAGCTCGGTGCTGATAGATACTTATTACAGGGTGAGTAAACAGAGTCTTTATAACATTGTGTTCCACAATCATCACATGTCTTCCCTGAATGTGTGTTAAACAGGAGGTAATCACTTCCGGTTTAAGCTAACATTTAGAGAAATCTCTGCTGTTCTGACATTTAGTCATTAGTTATTACACAGATAAATTCATACACAACTTGTTCGACCTACTTAACATAATAATGCTTATATGTATGCTGACCTTTAGGTGCTGCACGTACATATGCAAAGGAGGAGCTGCATGTGTGGAGCCTTAAATGAATGTGTGTGTTCTGTGTGATTAGCAGTCGATGCCACAAGCCATCGAAAAGGCTTCTTTAGGGCGCCTCCCGGTGACAAGGTCACAGGGTGAGTCATGAGGTTTGTAGTTGTAGTAACAAGCAGAGCAGATAGTACATACTCACGCTCCTCTCCAGTGTGTGTGTGTGTGTGTGTGTGTGTGTGTGTGTGTGTGTGTGTGTGTGTGTTTGTGTGGTGGCTGGTTTAACTCCTGGCTCTTGATTGCCAAGGACCCATGGGTCACCCGGGTCATCTCTATAATCAGTCTGAATGGTGGCCAGGTGAGGCTGCTTAAACCAGCCACCAACCACACACACACACACACACACACTCCACACCCTGGTTAATGTGTTAAGGTGTGAATATCCTGCTTGACAGCTGGCTGGCTGGGTGTCATTTCAGAGCTGGCCCTAACAGATGTGGTAGAGCCGTCGGGGGTCTGTGTGTGTGTGTGTGTGTGTGTGTGTGTGTGTGTGTGTGTGTGTGGCGGGGGCATCATCTGTGGACCCTACCCTGCCTCTGCTGCCCTGTGGCCACCGCAGTAGGAGTATTAGTGTGTGTGTGTGTGTGTGTGTGTGTGTGTGTGTGTGTGTGTGTGTGTGTGTGTGTGTGTGTGTGTGTGTGTGTGTGTGTGTGTGTGTGTGTGTTGTCTGTCTGTGGGTCTCTCTGTGGCATTGCTTCAATTTCTTTACACAGTCACTATGCTAATAGGATTTATACTGGCCACAAAATGTGTGTTTGTGTGTGTGTACAAATGCAACTGTGTATACAAACAACATGCCATTTTGTTAACAAGAATATGCACATCTAAATGTGTGCCTGCACGCGCAGCCCCGTGACATGGATTGATTATTCAGCGAGTCGCGCGGTAGACGGCGGCCCGCCACATCTGCGATTGCAATAGATCTCTTGCAGCGACGTTTCCCTGAGCAGGCGGAGCTCCTTTGACATGCGGAACGGCGCAAGCAGCTGTCGTGTTTTGGCCAATCCTCATGACTTTGACATCTCTCCGCTTTCCGCGACGCGGGCGGAGCGAGAGTTGTGACGCCGCTCACGCGTGTTCCTCGGGTGACGATCAGCTGTGCTATTTAATGATGGATGGCTGGATGGGTGGGTGAAAGGAAGGATTAATGACAGGTGGCATGGGTGTAGATAGACGGATGAACGGGAGCACGGGGGGAGGCTCTGAAGAATACGGAGTGATAGAGAGGAGAGGGAGGGACGTGAGACAGACAAACAGACAGACACAGACAGACAAATAGAGACGAGCGCTGACAATTAAACACCACCAGCCCAGGTTCAAGGACAGTTTTTAACCACAGGCAGTGCGCCTACTGAACTGCTAGGAGTGCTGCCACTATCATAACAGTGTCATCCATATTACATTACACTATCTTTAACACTAACTTTTGCTGGACTTTATGGACTCATTATAGTGACTGCACTGTACTGCACTGTATTCATGATGCTGCTGCACTACTGGCACTTTAAAAAGCTTTTAAAATATTTGTTGCACAATTCAACATATGTATATATCATCCATCAGTCTCTTTATTGTTATTTTATTGTGTACAGTATTGTTATAGTTTAGTGTTGTATAGTATAAGTATAGTACATAGTATAGTATATAGTGTTCAATTGAAGGAAATCCACACTGCAGGAGGGAATAGGGAGTAAGTGTTATATTGTACTTGTTGCATATGGCAAATAAAAACATCTTGAGTCTTGAATCTTGACAGAGACGGTAACTCTTTGAGCAGACAGCGTAAGCTCGTGCTCAGCCAAGTCCCTCAGGCTGTGGGGTTTAGTGTTCCTCAGTCATATTCCATCTACCACTCATTCTGAATTCTTGAGGAACAGGCAATGCAACTTCTTGACTTGAATATTAGAGCGTGTTCATCACCATTTTGCACATGGAAACCCTGAGAGGAATTGAGTCCCTTGTTGAGCTTAGCCTCCTCTTTGATCTCTAGATCCACAGAGATGAATTAAGTGCATAATATACAGTCAATTGATAATTACATTCATCACATGATGATAACAAAGGGGGGACAATATAGTTGAGGACAAAGAAAGGAAAATCCACAATCAATCAATTAAATGTTTGACACATTGTATTGATCGTTCATATTCATAACATTGCATTCATGATGTATTCCATGTACAAAAACACATGAATCCATCCAATGAATCCATATTCCCTGTTGTGTGAGTAGTGTGGTTCACAGAGAACTGTGTCTGAGACAAACACTGGCCATGTCAGAACAGAATGCTGTCTCTCCTTCAAACACACACGCACACACACGCACATACGCACACACAAACACATGCATGCATGCACACACACACACACACACGCACATTTGCACACACACACACACACGCACATGCACACACAAACTGCACATTGGCACACACATCTATTTATCAGGCAGGTCCTGTCTTGGGTCTCACAGTAATAGGAATTCAGTGGAAGGCTTGTCTGCCGTTTATATATAATTCAAGAGACCTGTCAGTCCGGGAATGCTCTGGATTCGGCTCTATTCCTGTCGTGCTGGGTTCACTCGGACGCCCGTGACTTCAGAGAGCCAACCTCCTCCCTCCCTCAGCCTGCTTGGTAGCTGTCCATTTCAGCCATCAGTGCCACGAAAGACAGCCCTTGGCACACAGCACAGATAAGGGATCAGACCAGAGACACACACCCTCTTCGGGGGGAAGGGGGGGGGGGGTCAAGAGCTTCTGGATGAT
>CM051001.1:34181155-34193655 GCA_027704905.1 Muraenolepis orangiensis
CCCCCCCTCGGGACACAGCCCTCACCCCCCACCCCTCACCCCTCCCCCCCCCCCCCCTCACCCACCCCCCTCGGGACACAGCCCTCACTGGGCACATAGCATCTTTTGGCGGCTATCTTCAACTTCCATGAATCCATCCATCTTATAATGTGCACACCAGGGGGAGAGTGTGGGGGGGTTACCAGCTGGCCCTGTGCTCGCAGCTGACGTCCCGTCCTCGCTATTTACTTAACTTGCCTTGGCAAGCCACCCTGGAACATGCATGCGAGTGTGTTAATCACGACTGCACGGGCGCTGTCTAAGTAAGAGCTAAGAGGTAAGAGTACCTCTTAGCACTTAGTAAAAGCTAAGAGTACAGCTTCTTAAAATGTAGTGTCTTCGACTTGACTCCAACCCCCACCCGCCCCTTCTTCTAAGGAATTAATTAATCCAAAAGTTCAAAAGAGAAGGAGTTCAGTAGGACTCAGTAGGACTTAGTTATTACAACAAAATAGATGATACACAATAATTAGTAACAATGTTTTTTTTTTTTTTCAGAGAAATAAATACAAATGTGTTTTATTTACATTCACACTTTCATGCTTATTGATATGATATATACTGTATATAAATATATATATATATGTATATCATATCTTTTTCCTAATGAGGTGTACCATCGGGTGTGTGGTGGGGTCATCACTATAATAAACACTCCATTATACTTTCATAAGCGAGGACCCACGAGCATCTTTCACGATCTCTGTGTACTTTGTATATACACCCACCCACACACACACACACACACACACACACACACACACACACACACACACACACACACACACACACACACACACACACTCAGGTATACATTTTTTCTAGCGAAATGTACATGAACTTGAGCGTGTGCATGCACCGCAAACAAAATATGTACATTTACATGTACACACACGCACGCACGCACACACACACACACACACACACACACACACACACACACACACACACACACACACACACCACACACACACACACACACACACACACACACACACACACCATATGCACACACACGCACACACACATGTTGGCCTAAACATTCACTAATCCAGAGTTTACACACATACACACATATAAAACACACAGCCACACATACACACCATTACACACACACCTACACACACACACACCTACACACACACGCACACACACACATGTAGGCCTATACATTCACCAACCCAGAGGTCACACACATACACACATATAAAACACACAGCCACACATACACACCATTACACACACACCTACACACACACACCTACACACACACACGCACACACACACATGTAGGCCTATACATTCACCAACCCAGAGGTCACACACATACACACATATAAAACACACAGCCACCTACACACAAACACACAGCCTCCGACACCAAAGCCTGGGCCATGCTGAGCCGTGAAGCCATTATTCAAGATGCATGGAAGGCGGGACTAATGAACAAAGGCCTGGGAGTGGAGAGGAAACATCGTCATGTCATCACGCCGCTGGACAGTTTTGATTTGCTAGCCAGGATTTTTGTGGTCTGTCAGACACACACACACACACATGCACACAAACACACAATGATCTCACCGAGAGCGAGAGAGAGAGAGAGAGAGAGAGAGAGAGAGAGAGAGAGAGAGAGAGAGAGAGAGGAGTTGACAAATCACCTCACATAAAATGTATGATCTCTGTTTATGTCATATGTCATTGTCCCATTTATGGAAAACGTCTGCGTTCCTTTCCGAAAAAAAAAAAATACTGTATATATATATAATTTTTTTATCAAGTCTCGTAGGGATTCAAATGTGGGGAAAAGGATATCATCTGTCTCTGTCCAGTGGTGTGTGTGTGTGTGTGTGTGTGGTGTGTGTGTGTGTGTGTGTGTGTGTGTGTCCCTGGTGGCCTCCATCCCACTACCCGCTCAACAAAGCCCAACCCCCGCCCCCTCCCCCCACGGGACGGGCTCCGATCTGGTGTTTGGCTCCTCCCCCCCGTCCCCCGTCCCCCCGTCCCCCCCGTCCCCTCCCTCAAACCCCCCCAACCCACCACCTCTCCTACCAAATGTATTTGAGCTTGTTTTTATGCCCCTGGGTGGGGGAACAAGGGCCTGTGGTGAGATAACTCATAATCTCCATCTTTGTCTAGGTTTCCCAGGGTGGCTTCGGGTCTCTCCGTCCTCTGAGACGCTGAGGCCCTTCCCAGAGACGGCCTGGGCGCTGACTGGCACCGCACCCCACCCCAACCCCCCAACAGCTCACCCCCGACGCTTGTTAACGGGACTAATGAGACAAGATGTTGAATAAAGTCGGAAGAACGCATTCCACAAATTTACATACAAATGCCGGAATCTGTTTACCGTTTAAGAGAAAATAAGAAAATAGGGCAGCGAGGGAGGACTCAGTACCGTACACGAGGCATAAGTGTAACACCTCTAAAGGGTGAAGTGTGGACCCAATAAGAACCGAGTCTTCCAAGATCATTTAATTTTCTAACCCCCTACAGAGAGGAGAGAAGAGGAGAGACCTGTGATTAAGGTGATCATCAAAGGTGAGAGAGTCGGTGGGGGCGGGGGAGGGTGGTGGAGGAGTAGAAAATAATTTCCATAATAAGTTGCCGCATTAGATTGAATCCACCTTAGATTTCATCCGAGGAGTCGGAGTCAATCGGGGATTCCCTCGCCGGGTCGGAGCTCCGGGTTGATCAAGACCGAACATCTGGAACCAAAACCATCAGGATTGGGATGATGTGGGGAGCGCCTCAGGTCCCCCGCTGGACATCTTTACGCTTGGTGACACACATGTCTTGGCTTCACTTCTTTGGTTCCTTATAATCGACCACATACACACGGGGAAACAAGCAGCACCGGATCCACTGCAATCAGAGCCAGGACTCCAACGCCTCTTTTGGCACCGGCACACAAATTGACTCTGGGCAGGAGGTAGCCATGTAGTACACCCAGGAGTTCATTAGCTAATGCACGATGGGTATATCGAGGCCCGGAAAACAGCTAGGAGTCCATTTGAAACCACTGATCATGTCCAACGCCCCGCTGTGAGTGGAAGTAAGTGAGGAACATGAATGAGAAATCCATTTCTCTTTTGGATCAGTTGAGGATTATCTTTACAGTTGAGGATTATACGGTGAGCAGAATCCAGAGTGTTGATATTCTGTCCAGTATCGTCTGTCTTTGTGTTTCTGCTGTGATTTATAGTAACAGAGAATGGGAAGGTGCTATGTGCTTTCTCACCTGTTCAACTGCCAAGGAGCTTGATGTGAAAAGGCGAGGATGTGATGACTGCAGGGAAAACGTTGTTTTGTTGACAAAGGAAACGAGGGAAGGAGATGTTGGTCTCTCAAGTCTTAAAGCCTCTCGTATTGAGTGTTTTATATGAGCATGGCTTATCTTAATAGAAATACACCTCCTGGCTTATTTTCAAATGAAATACCGCTAGACTTATAGTGAACAAACCAGCTCCATGATCTAAGAGCTTCTGGGTTTGTATCTCTTTCTCGTCAATACTTATTTTCCTACAAGATATTTGCTTTTTTTTGCAAAACTGGATACTTATAGCGTGATTGTACTGCTTTATTCCAATTTTGTTGTGAAAATCCATTCAGTAGACGTACACACCACCGCTTGGTACTCAAGACTTGCGTTATAATTATTATGACTTGACATGACACGATGTATTAAAGTAACGATTCTGAGACATGATTTGGGTTTTAGTGACTTTAAAATGTAATTTGTATGTCATGCGTGCCATGCAAGAGGCAGACCGCAGACACGTCAATACTGATAAACATGCATTAGAGAGAAGAGGGACTGGATATGTTAAGTGTGTGTGTGTGTGTGTCAAAGTAAGTGTGTGTGTGATAGTAGTGTTCCTGAAATATGTATTATATTTCTATATTGACATGAGGTTGTATCAATATACACATTTGAGGCCTTGACTTTTGAGGTCAATATTTGATTAGGGAGTTGCAAAGTTGAGACACACACAATGTCATGCACACACACACACACACACACACCCCCCCCCCACACACACACACACACACACACACACACACAACGTTATTTTTCATTTACAAATATTTTGTTCAATGTCGATACAAGGCCCCACATGCACATCTTCATTGAATCGAGAGATCTTCTTTACGCCACAATCGATGCTTCCCAGCTTTTTGGGACTTAAATTTGCAATTGTCAATCCTGTCGTTGTCTTATCTTAGGCTGTTGCAGTGATACACTTCTCTATTTGAATCCCACCGCAGGACACCACGTCTATCATCCTCCAGCAACCAAAACTAAACTAAACGGGAGGCACTTCAACACATTTTTTCAATACCCTTGCAACACACATGACTCGTTGACTATCAGCGTAGTTTTTTTCCGCACACGCAGCAGTTCTACATTGATGACACAAAGGGCAGATGGATTAAGGGGAGAGCGCCAGTGATTAACAGTTCAAACAGCATCATCATCATCATCATCATCCTCCATAGCAGTAATCTCATAATTGGATTGCGGTTCAGAAAGCATTATCGTTTTGTTATACATTGCATGTCATCGGTGAGCTACTAACGGTCAGGTAGGAAGGGGAGGGGGTCTGGTCAGAGGGAGGACTTTGTAAGCAGAAACTTTTCAACCAAACGTTCACATAGAATGGAACAGGGGACAGCTGTGCATAGGAGAGCACAGGGCGTCAGTCTTCATACACACAGAGTGGGTTGCCGCAGCATATGCACGCACATTAAGATTCAAGATTCAAGATTCAAGATACAAGATAACTTTATTTATCCCAAGGGAAATTAAGGTGCAACAGTTGAACAGGGGGATAAATGCACACAAAATATACTAATACCTAAACTAAAAACTAAATAACAACAAACTAAACTAAGCTAAACTAGTATAAACAAAATATAACTAAATGAACTCTAAATGAAATCTAAATGTATTGATAGATGAATTGCACAATTTACAGTATTATTACAGTAATACGTAGGTATATACAATACACAACAATACGTATAGTGCAAATTGGCAGTAATCAAATACTAATAAATAACTCAGATGAATACTGAAAAAGTGACATGTGAAAAGTGAAAAGTGAATTGAATTTACAGTGCAAAAATTACAGTGAGAGGATTTACAGTGCGTTGACCAAAAAAATGAATAATTGACCAAAAAAATTAATAATAACAGTCACTGACCTGAGGTCAACGCACTGTTATTATTATTATTTTTGGTCAACGCACTGTAAATCCTCTCACTGTAATTTTTGCACTTAGGCATGTGTGTGTAGACCCACACACGCACACACACACTTACAAACACACACACACACACACATGCATTACTGCGAATGATGCAGAGCAGTCCAGGCGTGCGGCTTGGCAGAGTGGTGATTAATAAATAAATGAAATTATTTTTGACACCGGTGATTTATTCATGACGGGCTTTCAATGGCTGAAATATACCCTTTTCTTCCTGTGTTTTCTTCCTGGTCCTTCATGAAGAATGGATCCATCCTCCTCTCGGTCACAGCCGGAGAGGAAATCAGTGGTCTGTCCAAA
The DNA here is from genome assembly GCA_027704905.1 of Muraenolepis orangiensis. NCBI lineage: Eukaryota > Metazoa > Chordata > Actinopteri > Gadiformes > Muraenolepididae > Muraenolepis > Muraenolepis orangiensis. The sequence goes on from CM051001.1 coordinate 34,186,763, forward strand.
GTCTGCAAGCCATAACAGTCGGTTCCATTTTTCTTTCTGGAAAACCTTTTTCCGTAGTATTGACCGGGCCATGATGCTCTGGCAGACAGAAACAAGACCTTCATTTGAAGTTCTACCCCCTCTCCCCCTCTCACTGCTGCCTACTCATTACCATGTACTTCCTACAGAAGCATGGGACCAGCGACTCCACGGCGTGTGTTTCTGCTGCCCAGACAGACCAAGGTTTTAACACAAACTGAACAGGCATCCTAAGCATCTCCCCTGATGGGGAATGCACACTCTGCACACTCAATGATGTCTCCAAAATGCAGTTAGACACATGGTGCTGTGCATCCCTGAAGGCGAGCACTTCACATCGTGTCCTCACCACACAATGCACCTTCGCTCATTCCCCCCCCCTTCCTTCGTAGCACGCGTGGACTTGCGAGTGCGTTGACCTTCCCGGAAATTACCAGAAAGCTCTGCGGTGGCGTTAGCAGAGGATGTGAACCCATTGTGGCGGGTGGATGGAAAACCTCACCGCGTTGCCATCAGGTTGTTATTCAGTGGTTATTCAGTTGTTACGTGGTGGTGATGCCGTGTTCATGAATGTGGACGCACAATGCATTATTTCTGAAAGAAAAATCGTTGTCGTCTCCAGTTTGGCCTTGCAAGAAAGAACAAATATTGGAAATTAACAAACCGGTACAGCAAAGCGCTAAATAATAAATAGTATTACAGTGCTGAGAATAAGCCTTGGGGACCTGTATTGAGTTAGTATTTTTTTGTTTAACTTGAAACCACAAAATAAATTTGTTGAAAGGTTAAGTAGCTTTGAATAATAGTCACTCCGGTGTGACTCATCAGATTTGAAACTGGAAGTCCCGTTATGTAATTTTCCATTTCATTCCATCCAATTTGGAGACAAAGTGGGTGGAACACATGGAGTGATCTATTTTAATATTTGAGAATATTTCAGGCAAAAACTATGCAAATCCATGATGGAACTGATCTAAGCCATGCGGCTAAAGATATCTTTGTCAAAACGTTCGGGGGGGGGGGGGGGAACCAAACTGTTTGCAAATTGTCGAGTTCTGAATTTCCGCCACTCGCAACAAACTCTCGTGTTGATGCAAGGATTCAGTGGAAAGCCCTCAGCACACAGCCGTCCAACCACGGCGGGTTTGTAGCCCCGCCATGCAATGAGCAGAGCCGCAGCGATTGGGAATGTGATATGAAATATGAATGAAAAAGGCTCTGAAAGGTTTCTCGCTGGGCGGCTGCCGGAGCGTCTGGACGTCCGCTCGCAGCTCGATATGTATATAATGGGGAAGGATAATTAATAGGAGAGCAAACAGGAGTGGTTACCCTGCTGGCCTTCCCCGGTCAGCTCCATTAGAATAAGAGAGCATTACGACCCTAATGGGCCCGGGCAGCAGCTGTATCGGGGGCTGAGAGTCGGAGTCTGCTGCCTGGAGCCTCATCTCCATGGCTAATGAGCTTCTTTAAAACACACAGCCTCACTGCTGGACACCAGCCTGTAAGCAGACCGCAGGGGGGGGGGGGGGGGGGGGGACAGACACGAACCGTGAGAGACACACACACACACACACACACACACACAGGCATGAATGCACACACGCCCCCACACATACCAGGCGTGTATGCACAACCACACACACACACTCTCAAACACACAAATACACACACACACAGATACACACATGCATATGCGCACACACACACATACACTCATGCACACCCACCAACACACAATCAAACACACACACACACACACACCCGCACACACATACCAGGTGTGTATGCTCAACCACACACACACACACACACACACACACAAATACATACGCGCATATACACTCGCACACACACACACGCACACACACACACACACACACACACACGCAGAATATATGCAATGCTTGTCGATGGCCATCTACGACCACTTCACACTGTGTGTGGGGAAGTAGCAGGGAGAGGATAAGGCATTAAGGGAACCACAGAAACGGAGGCTTGAATTGAAATGAGATGCGCAAAAGACATAAAAGACAAGCTCTCTGTCCTCAAGCAGGTGGCTTCACGAACACCGTGTAGCCTAGATGAAGAGTGATGGTTCCCCTTCTCATCGGGATACCAGACGGTCTTCACAACAACGCTCGCCAGGCCCCTGTTCCCCCTCGGGGGACACAAGGCTTCCATCGCTGCACAGAGGGAGCTGAGATAGGGATGAAAGACCCAAGGACGCCCACACAGACAGACACACACACACACACACACACTGACCCACACACACACACACACACTGACACACACACACATAGGTGCTCCATCAGACAGTGGCTGGCATTCACATGCATCACAAGACGCCCACCGACACAGAATACACTGAATCAATGCATTTGTCAATTGTGCATCCAAACAATTCTGGGATATAAGGTTAGGAATATAAGGTAATGGATATAAGGTTATGGATATACGGTTATGGATATAGGGTTATGCATTGAAGAAAGTTCTGTTTTTTTCTTATACTTTGGATGAATGGAAGGCTCCTGAAAACGGTTTGTTAGAACCGGCATCGAACAAGAGCTACAAACGGTTGACTTCATTCATAGAACCACCTCCCCATGGGAGAACATTCTCCTCCTCCATCCCTAAGCCTAGCTCAGCCCAGCCGTCACTACGAGTCGGTCCGGCAGAGGTAAATAGATAAACACACATCTCACAGCAGCGTTCTCCGGGCGTCAGCGGGGAGCAATTATCGTAGCGTCAGCCCCGGAAGGAACGATGTTTCCAAGTCCTACAGTAAACGATGTTTCCAAGTCCTCCAGTACTCATTTCATGGGTGAATGGTGGGGGCTCAGGGTCAAGTGACATCATTGGCTTGTCTCAAACGGAACCAATCACAGAGGCCCAGAGGTAAACGCAGGTCGGGGCGGGGTGGGGCGGGGCGGGGCGGGGCGGGGCCCCCCCACAGGCGAGCAGAGCAGATGGCCGGGGAAGGCGGTTTCCTCTGAGGGCAGAAAATAATCTATTCTATAATGATCAATTCCCAAATGAAGAGAGGCTCGATCTCGGCCCCCCGGGAGCAAGAGGCCCCGACCTGCGCATTAAACCTTTTAATTTTTTCTGTAAATCAAAACAACAGTTTTGGGTCATTAAGATGAAATCACGCATAATTAAATCCCAGGAGGGGAAACAATATGTAACATTAACGTTGCTTTTATGCCCTGCCACGTGAACCCGTTTTTGGAGGGTTCTTTTAACCGCATTGGAACATTGCTTGTAATCTCTAACCTGCAGACCCCCCGCTGTGTACAAGGAACCAAATAACTGGCTTTTATGTAGACTTAAATAGACGGCCTAATTGGATGTCCGACCAAAGGTCTCAGAAGTGTTACTCTCTTTGAAGGCCTCGCACTGCTTGCATCCCTACTGTCTGTCTATGTGTCTGCCTGTCTGTGTGTCTGTGTGTCTGTCTGTCCACATGCTATGTAAGGAATGAACCTCGATGGTCTGGCCTGTTGGGAAATTAGGTTGACCCCACATTATTTTAGATAATAGGACAGCCGGGAGTGGCCTGATATCTATTCACAGTTGACAACTGTGATTGGGGATGTTATTGACCAATCACATTCAAGCATTCCACAACGCTGTAGTATAAACACATACATTGACACAAACAACTACATACAGTAGATGATTTCTTTATGATTTTTATGTTTAGGAGTAAAGGAGCTTAAGGACTAAAGTTCACAATGCAGACCCCTTGTCAAGTCAAGTCAAGTCCAGTTTATTGTCACTTCACAGTTTACACAAGTATAAAGCAGTGAGTAAAAATCGTATGTGCAAAACCCGACGACAGACAGCAGTTATAAGCTGTGGAAGCTATCTCCATAATATGAATTCAATCCATGATCTGCCCACGTCATTCATCAATGTGGGAAATAAATGAAAGGAATAATAAATGTAGCATCATCTTAAATAATACGTGATAATAAATACTAAACTACCAAACAAACAGCAGCATTTTATAGGCCACCTGTCACCAGCGATGCCAGTTTAAGAATGATCATTGTTTAGCTACAGGTGGTCGCAACTGTAACTACATTCAAGATTGGCGGGGGGGAGCTATTTAGAAATGACCAGAATGTTGCCTCTCTCTCTCTCTCTCTCTCTCTCTCTCTCTCTCTCTCTCTCTCTCTCTCTCTCTCTCTCTCTCTCTCTCTCTCTCTCTCTCTCTCTCTCTCTCTCTCAGGGTTCAGCCTGAGGTCATGATCACCGTGCACTCATTGGTTCTCCCATTGGGTCCACGGCCCATTGTAGCGAAATTGTGCATCAGAACTGTGACATTGGGGTTCTTGAAATGCTAATGAGGATGAAGAAGAAGAACAACAAGAAGAAGAAGAAGAAGGAGGCGGATGAATTGTCAGGGTGTGTGTGTGTGTGTGTGTGTGGTGTGTGTGTGTGTGTGTGTGTGTGTGTGTGTGTGTGTGTGTGTGTGTGTGTGTGTGTGTGTGTGTGTGTGTGTGTGTGTGTGTGTGTGTGTGTGTGAATTCACAGTGGCCACAATAGCCTGATCACAGACTGACAGAATGATGAGATGGTGAGATGGTGTGTGTGTGTGTGTGTGTGTGTGTGTGTGTGTGTGTGTGTGTGTGTGTGTGTGTGTGTGTGTGTGTGTGTGTGTGTGTGTGTGTGTGTGTGTACCACCCAAAGGCATCGGAGAGATCGTGGGTTAATTGCGTGTTTAGTCTGCTCGTTGGTGTCATCAGAGACGTTCTCTCTCTTCTTCTACAGGAAATGAGGTGTCAAGGTCATCACTAACGCTAACAGAATACAGGATTCATTGGGATCCAGATTGGTGTGTGTGTGTGTGTGTGTGTGTGTGTGTGTGTGTGTGTGTTCGCATACATGTCGTGCCAAAAAGCACCTGCAGTGTGCGGTTCCCTGTTAATTCCACAGATTAACTTGCCTCTATGTCTCTAAACTAGCTTGTGTGGAGCAGCGCTCCCTGTTGTGGCTGTTTGTATAGTTACGCATATTTCTTATTGATTGCTAATGTGCTCATGCAAGGCTAGGTTGTGAGGCGAGGCATGTGTGTGTGTGCATGTGTGTGTGTGTGCATGTGTGTGTGTGTGTGTGTCCAGAGGTCTGCCAGGAGTGTAGGAGCGAGAGGGAATTGCCATCTGTTAGCCCTCTGTCTGCATCCAGCTCTGCACTAACTGCTTTTCTCATGCATGATTAGCCACACACACACACACACACACACATATACACACAAACACGCTCACACTAAATGCACACGCACATGCATACCACCACCCTCGCCTCAGGGTCCGATTACAAAGTCTAATTACAGAGTTAGATTAAAGGGTCAGATTACAGGGGTAGATTACAGAGCTAGATTACAGAGCTAGATTACAGAGCTAGATTACAGGGTTAAATTACAGAGCTATATTACAGAGTTGGATTACACGGTCAAATTATAGAGCTAGATTACAGTGTTTGATTACAAAGTGAGACTACAAGGTTGTATTACAGGGTTAGATTACAGTGTTCGATTTCAGGGTTAGATGACCTGGTCAGATTACAGGGTCAGGTTACAGGGTTAGAGTACAGTATTAGATTACAAGGTACGATTTAAAAGTCATATTACAGGGTTAGAGTACAGTGTTAGATTAAAGGAGTAGATTACCCGGTCAGATTACAGGGTTAGATTATAGTGCTAGATTGCCGGGTCAGATTACAGGGTTAGATTATAGTGCTAGATTACACAGTTCAATTACAGTGTAATCTAGATAACAATCTAGACTAATTGTAGTTTACAGTGTTATCAGTAATCAGTAATCAGTGTGATCAGTGTAAACAGCCGAGGCGAACAGACTTGCTTTCACACCGAAGACTGCAGCTCTGCTCTGTGCAGCGCTGTTTACCCCCTGAAAGACCAAGCTGGGATTTGGATAGGCTGGGTTAAGCTCCGCCCTTTGGGATTAGAACAGACAAATTTGAATGGATTAGGAATGTTCCCTCGTTGGTCCCGCTAGACGACAGGGACGCAAGCCACTCACAGCAGAAACAAGTGGTGTGTGTTGCCTGTGAATACCTTTGTAACAACTGTCTCTCTCTGCTGTCACTGTAACCTCACGGTATCAAAAGCTGAAAGCATGCAATCTGCTTCCAGAATGCCAACATCCCCCTTCTCCTGACGGCTACACGCCTGCTGCCAAACATCCGCTCAGCTCCATGGAAATGTTCTGCACCAGGAGTAATCACATGTGCTCCGTTTCTTGAGTGGGTCTTGAGGTTTAGATGTAGGATAACAACAACAACTGTTAAAACAGATTGAGAAGATTTTGAGTTGGTTAAATGTGCCATATTGATTAATTAAGAACTGAAGGAGGAAAGGACGGACGCAAGGAAGGTAGGATGGAGGAAAGAACAAAATAATGAAACACAGACAGACTCGGAACAGAGTACGGCCGTTTAGTATGCAGCCCTCACTCTCTGTAAATGGCTGCCTATCCACTTTTTATCAGATGGTATGATGTCAGCTCAGAGGCTGAATTCTTCTCCTTCCCTCCGTCTGTCCTGAATCCCCTATCCCCCCTATCCCCTATCTCCACATCTCCCTCCTATTCTATTTGTTTCCGCCTCCTGTTCCTTTCAGTCTTGTGGCAGGCAGCGCAAAACAGACAGTAGGCTCAGTAAAACAAAGCACCATACAGAGAAGCCAAGCTTCTAGCATCTCAACATGTGCCTATCCTCTCTCTCTCTCTCTCTCTCTCTCTCTCTCTCTCTCTCTCTCCTCTCTCTCTCTCTCTCTCTCTCTCTCTCTCTCTCCTCTCTCTCTCTCTCTCTCTCTCTCTCTCTCTCTCTCTCTCTCTCTCTCTGCT
>CM051001.1:34198655-34201155 GCA_027704905.1 Muraenolepis orangiensis
GAGGAAAGAGGAAAGAGGAAGGGAGAACAGCAGAATGAAGGAAATCTATTCAATGCAATGTTTAATTTTGGTCTGTGATTGATTTGAGAGGCAGTGGACAAGGATTGATGAACGATTTTCTTTGAAAACCATTTGTAATCACATTTCACTCCACAAACAAACAAAAAAAACACACACTAGATATATATGCTTCTTTAGTGGTTGGCTAAGATGGGCTTTTTGAGTTTGTGTTTTGCACAGGGAAGGAATTTCGCAAATGTGCTGTCAAAAGTAAGGTACGTTATCAGTTGTAAGATTCCTCGAAGCCAACAAAAGGTCACACACACATACACATTTTTTGCACAATTCCACACATGTACATATCATCAGTCACTTCATATATAGTATTGTGTTTTAGAGTAAGCATTCCATTGTGCTTGTTGGCAAATGGCAAGTAAAAATCTTGAATGAATCTTGAAATAATAACCTATTCCGGAAACGCTTCTTTCCGTCTGATCGTCCGTCTTTCCATCGAAAGCGACATTCGGGGTCCAGGGAAAAACCCACACCCTGCTAATGGTGCCCTCACACCATAGCGATCACCAGTTGCGTATGGTTGCGAATAAAAAATAGTGGTCATAAGTTCCGAACGCAACTCACACGCAACTAATAGGTTTTATAGGTTTGAAGTACGCAACAAGCACGCAGTAAGTTCGGAAATTTTGAACATGTTCAATAATTCTCTGCGAATGCCTGCGATCAATTTACACGCAACAGGTACGCTACGCACGCAACACGATCGCAACAGGTACGCTACGCACGCAACACGATCGCAACAGGTACGCTACGCACGCAACACGATCGCAACAGGTACGCTACGCACGCAACACGATCGCAACAGGTACGCTACGCACGCAACACGATCGCAACAGGTACGCTACGCACGCAACACGATCGCAACAGGTACGCTACGCATGCAACACGATCGCAACAGGTACGCTACGCACGCAACACGATCGCAACAGGTACGCTACGCACGCAACACGATCGCAACAGGTACGCTACGCACGCAACACGATCGCAACAGGTACGTAACTCATAAGTTATGAACGCAGGTCCAAATTTGAGGTATCTGGCCAGGTTTTGGGGTCACTTTTATCAGATTTCTTGGTAGCTTTCCCCATGTTGACTCGGAAACACTGAATCGGCTCCGCTTTTATAGGTTTTTATCACGTGACCGATATTCACAGATACCACGCAACTAGCATGCAGGTCAAACGCAACTTGTAAGTTTTGAACGCAACTCAAAGCAACTCGTAAGTTCTGCACGCAACTCACACGCAACCCATAGGTCGAATAGGTTACAAATTGACAAAATTGTTGATTTCGGTTGCGTTTGGTGCCTATACAATTTTTTTTACACGCAACTCATAGGTTTGAGCGTACGCTACGGTGTGAGGGCACCATTACTGCTGTAGTGGTAGTAGTTGGCCTGCTCACGGAAGGTCACGACCTCTCTGGGGGATCCAACATGGCGGCCGGGCTCTCCTGGCTTCGCTAAAACATCCCTTTACTGATATCATATGACCAAATGACTGTGTACCGATTGTGGCCACACATGTAAACAACAGCAATGTCACTGTATTGTACTTTATTGTTCTTTTTATGTCATTTTTTAAATTGTGTATAGTATTTTTTATAATATTGTGTTTTAGAAATTCCTATTGCGGGAGGGAATGGGGAGTAAGCATTCCATTGTACTTGTTGCACATGGCAAAAATAAATCTTGAATCTTGAATCTTGAAATGTAGCACTTTGGGATCAGTGTGTGTGGATCAGTGTGGCGTGTGGATCAGTGTGGCGTGTGGATCAGTGTGGTGTGGATCAGTGTGGTGTGGATCAGTGTGGCGTGTGGATCAGTGTGGTGTGTGGATCAGTGTGGTGTGGATCAGTGTGGTGTGGATCAGTGTGGCGTGTGGATCAGTGTGGTGTGGATCAGTGTGGTGTGGATCAGTGTGGTGTGGATCAGTGTGGTGTGGATCAGTGTGGTGTGGATCAGTGTGGTGTGGATCAGTGTGGTGTGGATCAGTGTGGCGTGTGGATCAGTGTGGTGTGGATCAGTGTGGCGTGTGGATCAGTGTGGTGTGGATCAGTGTGGTGTGGATCAGTGTGGTGTGGATCAGTGTGGTGTGGATCAGTGTGGCGTGTGGATCAGTGTGGTGTGGATCAGTGTGGTGTGGATCAGTGTGGTGTGGATCAGTGTGGCGTGTGGATCAGTGTGGTGTGGATCAGTGTGGCGTGTGGATCAGTGTGGTGTGGATCAGTGTGGTGTGGATCAGTGTGGCGTGTGGATCAGTGTGGTGTGGATCAGTGTGGTGTGGATCAGTGTGGCGTGTGGATCAGTGTGGTGTGGATCAGTGTGGTGTGGATCAGTGTGTGTGGATCAGTGTGGCGTGGATCAGTGTGGCGTGGATCAGTGTGGTGTGGATCAGTGTGGCGTGGATCAGTGTGGCGTGTGGAT